>JAHPZR010014433.1:0-10239 GCA_019787425.1 Platygyra sinensis | reverse complement strand
GTGTTGACTAAAAAATCAGAAATGGTCCCCTGAATCCTTTAGCTGGCAGCCAGCTTGACAATATCGGCTAAACAGGTCAATATGCTGCGGTGGGGGTCATTGAATACTTATGAAAATGATTTCTTATGATCTTGGTTTTATGGAGGCTCATGGCTCAGCTTTCTATCCATAATTAGAAGGATTCTATTCTAATACTAATGCAAATGCTGTAATCTGATTGGCTGAGCCATTGCACGGTATCAGCCATTAGTGTGCGGTGGCTGAAAGTCGTCTACGGAGTGGCGACGTTTTCTTTTTCGTTTTTCCAAAGATTTGGAGGAAAGTTCTGATGCAAATAGAAAGATAAACTCCTGAGAAAACTAGACGAAGATCATTTACGGTTTCTAGGCTTTAAAAAAGGTCAAAATGAATGATTTGCCAGTAATCGGATACAATGCTATGCGCAAAGAACTCTGGGATCGCCAGGGGGCAAACATTGCTTGTGGCCAGAAGGAAATGTATGGCGAAAAGCTGTTCCACGTCCAAAGAAAGGGATTTTGGAGAGAGATGAACACTTTTTCGCCGTAGTTTTATCGCAAATGGACTTGAGGAATGTTGATATGCGGAATGTGTAAGTAGTTGTTTGAATAACTGTGAAATATGTGATAAAATCTACCGATAAATTTCTATGCTTGCGTAATGTTTATTTCGAATATTACATCGTGTTATGGTCTAAAATATTACAAGATTAGGTATAAATCGAGAGGAAATCTGAACCCAATAAAGCCTTTTCAGTTTCAGTTTACATGTGTACGGCCTGTTTTTGCCCCCGCAGGGTTTTGGCCCAGAGGCCAAAACCCGAGGAGGCATTATAGTCTCCCCCGCGTATACGTATAAAGAATGTGTGAAATATGAGAAATATTGGTGTAGTATGCGAATCAATCCCGATTTGAAGAAACTAGGCGCGCACGGTGGTCCCGGTTAATTTTTCAGTCAGCTCGCAAGGCAATGCTACATGGGTAATTCTTGCAACCACGAACACGAGGAGGAGATCGAGAAAGATATTATTTGCTGCACGAGGAGGAGAGGAGAATATTTGTGAAAATATATTTTAGGGAGGGTGTCAGTCATCACAGTGATTTTTTTATATCTTGAATTCAAAGGTTAATCAGCGGTACCAGATTGAACTGTTTGCTACAGAACTTGATTTGTCGGACACAAATCAGGAACGGGGTTGACAGACTCGACCCAAATACTACACGTATAAAGATCACGGGATCACGTTTATTTGGACCGCTTATTTTTACCGAGTAATCTTACGTGGCGTAGAGCCAATGTGACGGCTGGCTTGACTGGCAGGGATCCAAACGTAAAAATAAATGTCTTGCGGTGTTTTCGTTGAGGATAAAAGGCTTGACTCTAATTTGCATATAGTAGCAATAGTAACGCGATACTTCTGTTTACATCTCGGCAAAAACTCTCGACTTCCGTTCTGCTTTCAAGATACGTTTGCTTGTAGAGTCCTCGTACATTAAGGCAAATGATTTGTTTCAGTATCAGACTAGAACAACAGAGTGGTTTGATATTTTTTTTTCCAGAATGCACTTCGTGAGAGTATTATGTAAAGAATATCATGTGATAGAATGAGTTATTCAAAAGTGTTGGTTTACTTAACTTAGTTGATTCTTTGGATCATATTTATGATAAGATGCCTTAGTTAGTTGAACAGTATGAGTGATATAGTTCATAAAGAAAAATATAAAATTTCAGTTCATACAATAAATAATAGTTTCCTTATACGCAGTGGAATTTTTATAAGAATTTTATACCCTTGACGAATAAAACAGAAGCGGGGGCAGATTTAGTGAGAACTATTATTAGTCATATTATTACTCAGTCTTTTATAAACAAATTATGGCTCCTGGAAATGTACCTCCTCAAAGGAGAGAAGTCGTTGTCAGAGCTACACTGTAGAGGAGACGGCAACCGTTTTTACCGCGCTATTGCTCTTTGGAGGGATGAAATGAGCGATGAGAAACACCAAGAAATCCGTAGGTTAGGTTCTCCTTGGATTGAGAAAAATCCGAAGGTTTTTCAGCCGCTACTTCTCGAACTCTGTGAAGGAACATGTTAAGAAAAGCAAGATCACGGGCACTATTGTGCATCGCTGCTTATATAAGTGACCGATTTGCACCTTCTCGACGTCACAGAAAAAGTGGTTTACTTCTAAACCGATTGTGATCACTGATTCATGTTCATCAATCACAACAAAGAAGCAACGCAATATTTTTAAATAAGTACTAGTGAGCACACAGCAACACATCTTGTCAATTTGTTTTACTTTACTTTCTTCGACCGGTTTCGCCTGATCAAGCACACAGACTTCGTCAGGGGGTTTGAACAAGATGGATAAGAGGAACTTATTTTACACCTAATCTATAGAGTACAAATCACGTTCCAACTAGGCTGTGAATATCGAAAAATACCTACAGAAAATTACGGGCACGATATGACTAAAATCCTGTGTGACCTGCAATGTTTACTTTTGGGGCTCAAGGATTTTACCCTACACAGCACAAATTATCGGTCACCGGGCATAGTTCCAATATTATATGTCACCTAACTTAAAAATACGCCACAAGGAGCCTGTACACAACTGAAAAAGCTCTATTAGGTTATTTCCTCTCGATTTATACCATCTTGTGAGATTTTAGACCATTACACATGTAAATTTCGCAATGAACTTCACGCAAGCAAAGAAGTTTTGGTAGATTTTATCACATATTTCACGGTTATTCAGACAACTACTTACAGATTCCGCATATCAACATTCCCCAAGTCCATTTGCGATAAAACTACGGCGAAAAAGTGTTGATCTCTCTCCAAAATCCCTTTTTTTGGACGTGGAACAGCTTTTCGCCATACATTTCCTTCTAGCAACTAGCAATGTTTGCGCCCTGGCGACCCCAGAGTTCATGGGTATCCGATTACTGGCAAATCATTCATTATCGAATAAAAACTGATGCACGCGTGCACTGAACTTCAATTTTTTATGACAATTCAATCGTTGCGATCTTTTAAAGCGCAAAGCTTAATATTACGTCGAAAAATAATTGGAAACAGTTGTTTGAAGTAAATTTTAGTAAGAATTCTACTAAAACAATTATTTGCTTTCATTTCTATTAGGTGATGTAGTTGATTCACCTCAAAGAAATCTCAAGCTCATAATCTTATCATCAGTAACAATTAGATTCCATGTTGCCGTGCGTCTGTTCAGTAATAGATCACAGATGACGTCAAAATGCGATAAGAAACAGATCTTTTACTGAACAGAAGCACGGGAACATGAAATCTATTGCTTTATATAATTAAGAAACAAACTACTCAGTAAAAATAAAACTTTTTTATTACTATTTCAAAATATTTCGCCATAACTCGAAAGCCGGCCTTTGCCCACTTTGACAAAAACGGAAAAAGCCATTTGATGTAATCTTTTGTCTATACAAACTGAAGCGATCTCATTTGTTGTTACGAGTAGCGAAAGAATTGTGATTGTTGCAAGAAAATCACGTCACTGTCAACTTGAATCGAACGACGCTACTCGAGGAGTGACCGAAAGCGGAATTAACTGCGAAATTTACAAGTCTTGAAGAAAGTGCTGGAAAATCAATTCAGTTTTTCTCATCAGAGCATCCCTGTGAGCCGTTAAGCTTGGACGTTTCCCTTGAGCATTGCAGGAGTTGAAAACCACGCTCAGAAAACTTGTGGTTGCGGTCAACACTTGAGACGATTCGATTCCAGTTTTGAATGAAAGAAGCAGCGGTAGTGACGGTGGAAGTTTGTGTCCTCTGTGGCTGGCGATTCTCAAATCAGTTGGATATAGAGTCGGAGATGCCTTGTAACTGCGATACAGTTGGCCTTGAGATGTAGCGAGTTATACTTTGTTCGCTGCTGTGCCCTGAAATGGACTGAAAACTTTGCGTCGGAAAGAAGGGTTATGTGTTTATTTAAACTTATTTGAAAAGCGATCTTTTGATGTTTCGTTCCTAGCATCAATCTGTGTCAAACACAGCTGTCAACAATTAGTTTGAGACTGAGAATTTTTTAAGTAAATTGATCTCATAAAAACATTTAATTGATTGGGCTTGTTATATTCTTACCTTTAAGTTAATTTGAAGGACAGTTTAGACTCGCTCAACTGCCGACTGAAACTGCTCGAGTATTTTCTGAGTCACTTTCTAAAAAAGAAACAACTTTTTTCTTCTTCTTCTTCTTCCTCCTGCTTCCCGTACCTGTTCGGTGCCTGCACAAGACTTTTTGGATCAATATCAGTATCTGGGCAACTGCGCACCTACCCCTCCCCTAACCTAACATGTTATAATAAGTTAGTAAGTTAGTGTTACTTTTCGGGTAGATGCGCAGTTGCCCAGATACTGTTATTGATCCGACTTTTTCGTATCCAATATTTTGCCAAGTCATACAAAATATTATCTAAATTTCTCACTTCCTGATAGATCATAGGCGAGAACCAATCAAAATGCTAGAATAGCTTGGGTTGTTATGTGATTGTTAATAAGTTCTTGTTATTCTGCTCCGCTATATTGCATTTTTTTTTAAATACCTGAGATACTATGCGCGCTCTGATAGATAAATAGAGTTGCCAAACCTATGTTCTAGTTATTGTGCCTTGAACACACGGTTCCCGATATAGCAGCGCTACACGAGAACTTGAGAACTCAGAGTACTAGCGAGATTATAATAAACAGTTATGTCTTTCACTAGCGACGTAATTAAGTGAACTCGTACGGGTAGGGGCTGGTAGGGCTTAAGCCCTACCACTATTCTGCTTTGGCTGATGTTTAGAGCGTAAATGCATGTTAAATGGTTAAGCATGACCACGTACTTTACAATGGACTTCGCAGTTCTTTTAATATATCAACAACGCTAACATCTTTTCATTTCACATACACATGGAAATTTGCAAGGTTACTAAAAATAGCTCCAGCAGTTGGTTATAACAGAATGCTTGATCCTTTTTTCATGGCTACATTTTGCGCCGATTCCGTCTACGCTTGAGTTAGAAATAATACATATCAATTACTATATAGAGCACGAGAGACTGTATTTGACCACATTTCGAAACACTAAGGCGAAAGTTAAAACGCCCAGCAAAGGGTTTTTGACGATGCTTGATTGTTTAGATATGTGGTACGGTCTTGAGTGTTTGATTTTTTTTTTTTTTTTTTCAATCTAAACGAAAACTGAGGAGAAAACGGCGAAATAAAATCGCAAAATATGTATGCTGTTTTATATGATATATCCAAGGAGCTTCGTTACCCGCGTGGTCATTATTGTGCTTGTCTCGTTTAAATCTTCATGTGCTTCTTCATTCTTTTTTCTGGCAATTAAGTTCCCCCGCGACCTTCCACAATTCCTATTCCATCATTTTCTTTATGTCCTTTCGTGTCTCGTAGCATTTGCCCTTTCTGCATGTGTCCTTGCTTGCTCACGACCTCGCCAGTCCAATCCACCCCTTACTACAGATTCTCCCCTTTGTATGAATCTGGGCTTTAGTCCTCTAGTCTTTATCCTTATCAACTAATTCTTCTTAATATTCCTTATTATATCGTATACTCTCCCTTAACACTTTCAAACGCTCACTGGATAGTTTCACTCACTATCTCTCTTCCTCCTATTACCTCTTCTTTTTAAGTCATTTCTCATGATCAAATTAACTAATTTTTCAGTATTCCCCCAGGATAAACGATCCCCTGTCAGTACAAGCAAATTACAATGAAGTGATCCTTTAAGTGAATATCAGCTGTAGCAGCGGATCCTGTACACCTAGGACTCCCATGTACAGATGTATCAAGAAATGGAATGGATATTAAGTTCAGTGAAGAATACAGCTAATTTTTGACGGTTCAGTAGAATACATAGAGACAGACACTGATGGTACAATAATACTTGCAGAGCACCAAACAACTCAGTCAATGAAAGTGAAATGAAAAAGCACACGGGGGAGGACAGAGGTCGTTGTGGTTCCCTGTAAGTAAAATTAAAATTATCTTCCTTGATTTTTTCTGTATAGATTCACTGTTTGACAAACGACTTCTTCACATGGGCAAAATGAGTACGGAAATAGTAAATAGATACTAGGAACTAAGCTCCCCGTTGATCTCGCGAAGGCCTTGACTAAATGACGACATGTCTCCTTCATCCCTTCACTAACACCAGTTAAATTTGCTTTAACTGCTCGTGATTTACAAACATAGCTTGTACTTATTACTGTCCCTTAAGACGCAGTCCCAACGTTTCTTGTTGACAACGATAAACTTATTTGCTGTAACACCATCACGATACTGTAACATTGTGTGGTACAATGCTGTATTAGTAAAATTGACCTCTGCAGCTACCATAGTAATCGCAAAATGGTGCCTTAATAGGCTATAAATCTTCTGTTCACAACATCATGTCTCCCTTTGAACCTAGTTCTTATCTGTATTCGATTATGCCTGCTATCACACGTGAATAGCCACCACGTTATCTTGCTGAAGCGCAGCGTTTTGGCAATTTGGTAAACGAACAAACCTGCAAAAACAACTACATGATGGGGCCATGAAAACCCTTGCAAGTGCTTGAAAAAGGAAAGAGATCTGGGAGTGATTGGTTTCATAGCTGGCGATTTTGTTGACAGGGACATTACGAAGAATGATTGGAAAGTGCAGAAATAAAAATGACGATCCTACATCATTTGGAAGTTTTTGTATCTAAGGGAAACCTAGAAAGTGGTTGATACCACTTGTTAATTACCACAGCTTCTTTCAGAACCCATTTGGAATACTCAAGTTGTCATGTGTGCTCTCCAACCCTGCAAGACACGGAAACCTACGGTATTATTATGGAAATTGAGGACTGTCCAAGAGACGAGGTTTCACGATGACCATTAGAGACATGCCTCTACTTTCTTATCGTGCAAAGGTTACAGCGATCCACCCCCGACCCCAGATTAACGACTTTCACTGAACGTCGAAATGCGTGGTGACTTGATTGAGAACTTCAAAATAATCAACCGATTAATTGGGGGTTGGTACCTGATTGTCACAATAATTTCCGCAAAAGACGAGGATCAGCTTATCGCACTCCGTAATCTGTAATGTCACTTCCCATCATCCATTAAGGAATCAGCGGCATGACTTCTTTAGCAAATAGAGGTTTTATTTAAATATGGGTAAGGTTGTAAGTTTCTAAAGAAACTATGGTGCTGCGTCGGTGGGAGTATTACAGGAGTAATTTGGTTTTATCAACTGAGTGATAATTGTGAATTGGGCACCGTAACGAGATTTGAAAGCTGACGTTTCGAGCGCTAGCCCCTTCGTCGGAGCGAAACGAGAGAATTTGTGGTGTAGCGTGGGGTGTGGTGGGTTTGGTATTCAGTTTTGGATGCAAACAGTTATGGGAGTGGCTCACGCTAAGGTTGTTGTTGGGGTGCCTTGGTCAATCGTGAAAGAACGGGAACAGAATAGCAGTAGAAGAAAAGCGTGTTGAGATTACCCGTGAGGGATTAAGAGTGTGCCGATTTGAAAAAATAAATTTTTTGTTCTAGGGAGTGTTTGCGAGTTCAAAGAGTTTTTTTGTTCTAGAGTTTTGAGTTTTTGCTTCCTTGATGTAAGGGAGAGGCCGCCAGACCGAGCCATATGGTTGACTTCGAATGAATTCGGCAAGAGTTGAAGTGTTCTAGCGACCGGTTTAGGCGCGGTTTTTGTCGTCTTTCTCAACCGTCGCGAGGATGTTCTTCAGGAATCGGGGTCTGCCTAGTCGTCTGCCTGTTGCGCCGATATATAACTTTTTTTGGCAGAGAGTGCACGTTATGACAGTAGATCACATTGGCTGAGGTACAGGTCCATGATTCAGATGATCTTAATAGTATCGCTTGGTGCCGGGACAATTTCTCAACGTTGCAAATGAACGGGACCATGTTTTTGCATCGTGCGCGGGGGGGGGAGACATTTTAAAAGTACCGGGTTGTCCACTATCGTTTGGAAGCACTTCATGACTAAAAAGCTACGCCAATCCTTTTCGTACGCTACATTGAACCCCAAACAAACACAAAAGAGGTCGGAAGAATTGTCTACAACTTGGCCGAGTTTTGTTTTTCTAATAATACTGCTACCGTAAAGGACACTCCCGGCCCCCTTTTTCTGATTGGTTGGAAGCTGAACAATTTATCCCAAATTGTATCGATAACTGAACAATTAAGATTTTAATTGTATCGGGCATGTTGGAATCGGATAAATTCAGATTGCCTTTGACGCAAACAAAAAGCTTGGTATTAAGAAGGCAGTAGTACACAAAAACAACACACATCGCCGAAACTTAGCTACGCAATTCTGGAGAGAAAAAAAAAAAAAAAAAAAATTTCCCGAAAGCCATCGAAATCTCTCGCTCGAAGATCTTGAAGAGGTTCTCGGGATTTCCTACAGCGAATTAAGTAGTTACAGAAAAAAGACAGCAATCTGCGAGCCAGAATCCCGAGCTAGGCGGGGCGTATTTTGGTGTAAGAGGAAGGCAAGAAAACTTCAACTCTCGCATGAACACTTCAACTAACTCTGTCAAAAAGGAATGGCGCGCGTATGTCATGTTTGCCCTCTGTAAACCCCAACAAAGATGAGAATATTCTCCTATAAAGCTTCAAGAAAGGATGGTCGGTTCCAGCAATGGTGGCGCTAGTGAGAAAAATTT
This sequence comes from Platygyra sinensis, assembly GCA_019787425.1. NCBI lineage: Eukaryota > Metazoa > Cnidaria > Anthozoa > Scleractinia > Merulinidae > Platygyra > Platygyra sinensis. The sequence goes on along the minus strand of JAHPZR010014433.1, from coordinate 1,518 downwards.
CCAGCTGTCAAAGCAATTAAAGTCGCATGCTTGTGAAACTCTTAAACTTAACAAACCTTGTGACGAACACTTTTGAACTTAGTCTCCCTTCAACTTCACTTTGGTTTGCACGGTTTATCCTCAGTTTCCCTCGAATTACTCTGTCCTTGTAATCTTTAGCTCTGTGTCATAGTTTAAATCAAGGCTGCAAAGTTTCTACGTTCTCGCGCCAGTTTGTAAACAAAATCACAACGCTTTTTGATACGTCTCGACTGTTTTCGAGTGCATATCCTTTCCTTTGCTGTGATGAATTCATCAAAAAGTCGCTCGATGGCGTTCAGAATTTTTGACAGCTTTCAAAGCTAATGAAATTGAGACTTAATGATGACAACTTGGAATTGCTCGTCTATGTGTGCTTGTTTTCGAAGAAAAATATTATTGTATGTCAGAAATTTGGTGAAAATTGGTTGAGAAAATTAAAGTGTCAAAACTATCTATTTTATCACACCGTTCTTCATTCTAGCAACCCTCTATAGCAAACGACGTCGCCCAGAAGCTTGTAATTAGCTGTTGCCGTATTTTAAGAAGGAAACGGTCTTCTTTCTCGAAACATTAGGGATTAATTGTACTTGTGACAGATCGGATTTTTCCTAATTTCCACTCGTGGCTGCGGCGCCACTCGTGGAAATTACTAAAACAAGTCCGATCCGCTCACGCGTACAATTAATCCCTAATTGTTTCCTCGAACAGACCGATTTCCTCATACGAATACTTTGGGACAGTCGAAGAATTTTGAGGCGACTTTTGCAAAGGTTTGTCTCAATGCGCTTTTCCGCAACATGATCGGTACCGTCACCCAAATCCGAAATCCCAACACGTCATCCCATGCGCGGCCCCCCCCCCCGCTCGTGTTTCCCCTCCATCCCCCCACACCATGCTTTTTTGACACTACAAATCTTTACCAACACCTCCCCTGTTCGCAGTTTTATCTACGCTTACGAGGTTCGCCGATCTCCGCACGAAAACAACATGTCGGGAGTCTAATACCAAAACGCGTTTGTTAGCGAAGATTTTTGTGAGAACATTTTCGGGAGACGGCGGAAGGATTTTGTAAAAACTTTTTAATGTCAAAAAAAACCTATGTGGGTGAGTAGGGAAGACGGAGGAGCACGAGCGCGCGCTGTAGATGACGTGTTTGGGATTTGGGTACAAATCCATGTTACGAAACGCGCATTGAACAAAACTTTCAAAAAAGCGACTTAAATTCTCCGACTGTCGCAAAAGTACGAAAACAAATTCAGCAAGGGCGTAAGATGTTGGAAATTGTTGTCTTCTATGGTTCTCATATCAGTTTGATGTAATGTCGGGGGCAAATTTTAGTCGACGATGCAAGTTGACCGATGATCTGTGGTTACCTATAGCCTAACTCGCTGCTGTGCACTGAACGAACTGGATATTCGCATCGGACAAGCAAGGTTTATGTGTTTAATTATAACTGATTGTAGAGTGATGTTTTCATATTTCATTCCTGACGTGATC
>JAHPZR010014432.1:0-2500 GCA_019787425.1 Platygyra sinensis | reverse complement strand
TTTTCTTGGGGCTACGGGCTGAACAAATACTGAAACCTATAAAACTGATACCCTATTACCACAAAATTATAAGTTTCATTAGAAGTTTTGTTCAGTCGGTAGCCCCACGAATACGTACAGAAATAATTTAGTTCGCCGCGTTGTAGATTTGCTCTCTCTCGGGGTCATTCATGCATGCGAATGGCCGTTGAGAAACCTAATCCGCTCGTCTTCAGTTACAAATTTCAAGGAATATTTAATTCCAGTGTATTAGTGAGCTAACCGAGCATACTGAAAGTAAACTGATAATTTTTACGAGTGGACCGCTGCAAACTTTAAGTCTTTTAATTTTTTTTTAAATTTTGCATACGGTCGATTTGGAGGCGGAGATGATTGACGTCACCAAAACTTAACGGTTTTGTCTAGACTTGTTTTGCGCTGATGCGTGTGAAATTTCATAAATTACCAAATTTCACTCGTGACGTCACCGGACAGCATTATCGCCCAGTGCTTTCAGACGTCTCTCTCCCGAGACTTAGCGAGAGGAGGAGACGGCTGAAATTCAGGCTACTGCGTCAGCTGACTTTTGATCTTTAAAAGGCAAAACCACTCGGTGAACATCATTTTCGTTGGTGGTCTGAGCTTGCACTTCACGGTTTTCCGATCTCACTGAGGTGACAAAGTGAGAGACAGTGGACTCGATGAGGCTTTCGGGGTACTTGAGGTTAGTAAACATCACCTTGAGATGATCACATTCAGATTTGAAAGACTGCCATGTGGACGACAGATGGAACGCACGATTTAACATGGTCTTGAGTAGTGATTTCTTGTACCTTTTATCGACATGGCTTTGGTGGTGAAGAAGTAGGCCGGTGTTCGTTGGTTTCCGATAAACACCAGTTTCCAGTTTGCAGCCCCTCTTGAGCACTTCCATACCGATAAATGGTAATTTGTTGTCAGATGCTAGTTCCATAGTGAAATTTATGGAAGGGTGACAGCTATTAAGCGTTGATAAGAAATCTTCTGCTGCTGGTACATTTTTCATCGTAGCAAACGTGTCATCCACATACCTTCTGTAAAATTCAGGGAGCTTGTTGTCTTGTTCTAGTTTTTCTTCGATAGAACAGAGAAATGCGTTTGCCATGAGTGGACCCAAAGGGGAGCCCATTGCCACGCCGTCGATCTGTTCGTAAAGCTTACCATCAAACTGGAATAGTTGATTCATAGTTGCAACCTCTAGAAGTTGAACCAGGTCAGGTTTTGTAATGTTCAGATTATGTGTAACATTAAACCAGTTGTCAACAAACGCCTTCTCAGCGATGGTTTCGATAGTTTCTTGAAGCGGTACAGTAGTGAACAGAGACGTTACATCGAAGGATACCAGAATGTCATTCTCGTCGATGACTAGGTTTTGAATCTCTTCAGCAAAGGAGAAGGTATCCGATATTGTATAGCGATTGACTGACAGGGGCTTCAGCTTTTCATCGAGCCACTTAGCGAGGGCATAGTTGTATGTACCAGTGGCAGACAGGATAGGTCTCATTGATAGTTTCTCTTTGTGCGTCTTTGGGAGTCCATAAAGATGGGCAAGGCGTGAGCCTGCCTGGCAAACACAATCAGCAATCTGCTTTGGTAAAATCTTCCGTACTACAGATTCGAGATGTTTCTCCCTCTGCAATAGGGGGTGGTAATGCTTTACTGGTCGGCCTCTCATTCTTGGTTTTTGTAGGCTGACAGGGGTAAACTTCGATGTATTATTGATAGATGCCTGACTCAGCAGGTTAACATAATCAGATTTGTTCATGATGACTACACCAGTGCCTTTGTCTGGCTTCGTGATGACGATGTTGTTAAGTCGTTTCAGTTGTTGTATAGCCCTTTGAAGCGGTTTTGGCGGCTTCGGTGATTTGCACTCGATGTAATTAAGTGCGATGGATCGAAGGGTCGCGGCGGTTAATTAACTCTTTCTTGTCATCAGCAAGAGTACGGTCCAGAAGGAAATTACCCGATTCTTCTGCTTCTCGTGTGAAGCTTGTGTTTGTCAAATTTGCAACCACAAGATCGTTTTGCTCGACAAAGCAGCTCGTAATGTGAAACCCGACATAATGTCAGGTGCTGAAATGATCAAAGAAAAGTTAAGAGATCTTGGTGAAGTGATTCGACAATTTGAAGAAACGACTTCTGAGCTGGAAAGGAATGTCGCAACTGCTAAACGCGGAGTCTCGCAAGCTGCAGACCAGATGATCGCGGAAATTCGTGAGCGCGAGCGAGAGGCGATTATTTCTCTCGAGACGACACGCTTGACGAGACTCGAGAAAATTAACACAGCTATACAAGAAGCACAGTCTCTGGTCAAACAAATGAAGCAAGCGGTTGAGTTTGCTAATAATTTAACACAGAGAAGCTCCAGCTCGGATATCATGAGGAACATGAGAGCATGCGCGGACCCGCACAGGGTGGAAGTGTGTTTTGAGCGGAGCGCTTCTACCCTGCCTCTTTCGGTGCATTTCGATCAAATAAG
>JAHPZR010014431.1:55000-73273 GCA_019787425.1 Platygyra sinensis | reverse complement strand
TTGTATGTACGGGATTTCTATACAGCCAGGAGCCATAATCGGGGACGGAGACCGTAAGTCTTGGGATGCGCGTGGACCCATGATATGAGACAATTTTTCTATTTTTAGAACAAATTGCGCCATCCTGACGTCATATATCCGCGCTGATCCACGCACGTGTCTTGGCCTCTCGCGTGGATGTTGTCACGTTGTGTGATGAAATTGTGAGAGTTGCGAGATCCTCTTGCCGATTTTTCACAGCAATGGCAGGGAATAAGGCAGAGAAGAAGAAGCAGGGCTCTTCTATGTACTTTTATGCTCTGATTTAATGGAAAAGGTGTGTTTTTCAAGGTCGAGAATTTGTTTAATTTCGCGCTGTGAATGAATAAAATCCGTTCGTCGGCTAGTTGTACGCGTAAACTTTTGTGTTTGTTCTATAGAGTTCTGTAAGAACACTGTTCTGTAAGAACACTGTTTACTCCGGTATCGAGCTGTTAATTTGTGAGTTTTAATTTGTGAGTTTGCCAAACAATGCTTAATCATAACCAAAACCTGTTTTTGATAATTTCTTGTTGTTTCTGCTCGTTTGGCTAGTTTGCAAAAGTTTTTGTCTGACGCGTACGAGTAGTTCATTTGCATAGTGCAGCGCGTGCACTTTCAAGTCCGAGTCGGTGTTTTCAGATTGTCAAGCAAAACCGTGAAAAAGTTTTGTTTCGTCGTCTTTTGTGCTGAGATACTACAACAATTTTCACTAACGTTCGCCAAAAGACTACTAACATCATGTGTGTTTCTTTCACATAGTGAAACTTTACGCTGCGAAAATAAAATAGACAAGGAGTTTTAACTCAATCGAAATCTTTATTCGAGTTTTGATTACAAGCGTCATCGTAACTTTTCTGATTATTTCTGCTGTTTTCACATATTTTCGCCGCTATATCCAACTAGTTCTTTTTCCTTCTGTGTTATGGAAAAGCTGTTAATCTTCTTCATATGTGAAATTTAGATTGGAGTAATGTGAAGTTGTCGTAAAAGGAGCAGCGGAACTCAACTTGGTCAGAGATAAAAAGCGGGACATACCTAAATTAGGCAACGTCTTCACTCAGACTGGAGCAACTTACGGCGGAAATACTTAATCAAAATTCCAACAGCTATGAAGGCGTTGAGTGATGGGCCAAAAGGATCCAAAAGCATAAACGATTTCGGGAATTTCGGACGCCATTTCCCCTGCTCGACATCCGCGAAAATCCTCGCAGCAATGTACGCGCGTGTGCCGCAGGGGATGGCGCAATTTGTTCTAAAAATAGAAAAATTGTCCCATATCATGGCGCCAACCCCAATACTAGAAATGGCGCGCGCTTACGGTCTCCGTCCCCGATTATGGCTCCTGATACAGCCTATACTGGTCTTATGGGGGCAAAAGCGGTTCAGTCGCTTTACCCAGGCGTGATTTAATGTCCTCTTCTGTTCCGGTACCATGAAGGTTAACAATGCTGCCTAGATAGGTAAACTTTTCTTCAAAATTTAGTACCGTTGATTGCTGATCGTGATGGCCTCCTTGTTAGAGTCATTAGATAAGTTTTTTTCCTACCGATTCATCTTAAGCCCAAAGGTGTTGGCTATGTCGTTTAACCTCACACTCTAGCTTATGTTGCATTTGGGCCTGGGTGTGTGAGAGCAGAGCTTTGTCATCAGCCGCAGATTCTAAGGTCTTCTAAGTCTTCAAGTTTGATGCAAGTGTCCATCTGATGCCTGTACGTTGCTGCTCTGTAACATTCTTCAGAAGCCAGTATGATTACTATGAACAAGAAGGCAGATATTACACATCCTTGGCGTACACCTGAGATTACAGCGAAGCTCAGATTACAGAGCTCTGTATGCAACAGGTAACGTTATTTTTAAATTGGCTGATAATTTTTGTAACTTTCGCAGGGATTCCGTAGTGTCGTAGCACTTTCCATAAGTTTCTTCCGTGGACACTGTCAAATTCCTTTTCAAAATCTACAAAGTTAATGTAGATATTTCTCTGCCATTCATTGCTCTGCTCCAAAATTAATGCTCCATAGAGTGAATCATGGTCTCTTGAGTGAATATATGCTCAGTTGTTCCTCTCCGGCCCTCTTCTAAATCCTACTCAGTGCTCTTTTCGAAGCGTAGTGTCCACTACATTCTCTATTCTCATGATGATTACTTTGCAGAACACTCTGCTTGGTATTGAAAGCAATGTCACACCTTTCCAGTCGTTTCACTGGTCTGCCAAATTGCCTTTCTTAGGGAGTCCAACGATAGTTCCTAGTGTCCAATCTTTTGGAAATTCTTCTTTCCCCAGATGTCCACAAACAAACTGAGGTAGCACTGAGCCGGACTGAGTCAGCTGCGATATCTAGGTTCACCTTGAATAGTCTGCCTTTAATGCATCACTGTTAAGGTGATTTGTTGTTCTTGAGAGACTTAATAGCCTTAATTACTTCCTCCCAGGTGGGAGGATTTGTACTTATATCTAAATCTTCTGATGCCTAGTGTGATATCAGGAGGATTCTCGGGATCAGGCCTTTTGAGAATCTTGGAAAAGTGCTCTGCCACCTTTGGTTTTGCTTTGGTTCAGAGGTCCCTAGGTTTCCATGTTTAATTAACGGGGATTCTGTGATGGTGCTTATTTCCACAGATCGCTGCGTGATCTTATATACTGTTCGCAGTTCATTCTTTGAGGCAGCCACTTCTGCTGTTTCTGCCAGCTCCTCCACAAACTGCCTTTGATCTTCTCTAACACTTTTCTTGACTTTCTTATCCAGCTCAGCATATTCTATGCGCTCTCTCTTTCGCTGGCGCTCAGATCTGGTTTGATTTATATTATATAGTTATTCGTAAAAGAAGTGACTTAGAATAACATTTGACGATAAAAACGTTTGAATGAGAGTCATTTTAAGATTCTGAGAAAGTGCCAAGGGAAATTTGATTGTTTAGTGTTTGAAATGCTTTATATCAAGAAATTCAAACCTAAGCTGAACGTGCAAACGGACTCAATACGTGCGAAACTTTTTGTTTAAGCCGTAAGTTATTTTCTCTCATTGTTCGTTTTAGTATTTATAGAACTTATTTTTACACATTCTTGACTTGATAATGACGTTATGTTAACGTCGAAACGTCGTCGTTTTTAGCTTTTTATAGCTTTTTATCGTTTTTTAAATTTCACAATGTTATCAAGCAACGTTTTGTCGCAAGTTTTTATCGTCAAATATATAGTTATTACCTTCTAGTTTTTTTGTGTGTGAGTGTTATTTATTATATTGTTAGTTTATTTTCCCTAATTAACTGTATTATATAGTCATTTGTTATTACCCTCTAGCTTTTCGTATGTGAGTGTAATTTATTTTATTGTTACTTAATATTCTGTAATCAATTAGTTAATTAATTAGTTAATAGTTGTATTTTATTTCTTTTGTAGTAAGTGTGTAACCCTTGCCCCCGCCTCGATTAGTCAGTTTACTAGTAGCGGGGGCAAGCAATTTTGTAATGATTTATATATTACTATCAATAAAGTTCAAGTTCAAGATTTATCTTGGCCTTTAGTCCCCTTCGCTTCTTCAGGACGAATGAATGAATCACTTTGAATGAATTAGGTACAGTCTGAGAGCTTCAGGTAGTACGCACGACATTTCCGAGCTCCGTATTTAGTTACATTTCATCTTCAATAACATTCAACAATGACGAAGCCTAATATTCAGTTTACATGTTGTTGTTGTATGTAATAATCATTTATTTCTGTCTAAATAATTCCGTGTACAGTCTGGCTTGCCACGATTAGCTTTCTGTTATTTGCAAGCCAACCTAGTAACAACTTAAACTGTTTACTGTAAATAAATAAAACTTGAAAACTTGAACTTGAAACTTTATTTTACATGGAGAAACACTTAGCCCAAAAGCCAGTTTGTAGGTTTTCCATGAAAATTCATCAAGATATATATATATATATATATATATATATATATATATATATATATATATATATATATATATATATATATATATATATATATATATATATATATATATATAATTCTAAAATAGTGAAAAATCAACTATTTACAAGAATCTGCTACAATGAGTTACTCTAAATTTTTACGGGGCCTACGGAAATAGAATCATTTAAAACTACTGAAAGTTTAAAATCAAAATTGCGTACTGGCCTAATAAATTCCTTGGTGCCAGCCTTGTCGCCGGCGGACCCTGTCTGGTCATATTCTTGGTATTGGAATGGAAATAGCTTACAACTGAGGCTTATGTGGAGAGTCCTTTCAAATGCAAATGATAATAATCTGTGCTTTGATGTTATTCCCCTGCATGAACTTCCAATGAAAGTAATTAATAGGCCATTTCCGAGTTCCCTTGTGCCTCTGTTTCAAAGCGAGTCAGAGTGGATTCTTCGGTTCCTTTCACGCACCGTGATCCGAGAAATCTTGGATTAATCTGTTCAGAAAAGTAAAACAAAATCCGTTTTCTGATTCTTCTAGATTTAAGAATCCAATCTTGGATTTCCTTAAAGAAACGCACTCTCATTGTCCAACACCAGGGTAATGGGCTCCTGCCCACACCTTTTACTGGGCTTTTCAATAAAATGTGGACTCTAAAATTCAAAAGTCAACCGACAATTACGTTTTTCGCTACCGCCAATCAAATGTTCGGAGGCTCCTCCCAGCTTACGACTACTGCCGAGCACTGCTTCGTTGTCTGAACTGTGCTCAATGATTTGATTACTGCGCGCTCGAAAACGCAACTAGAGAACAATGTCCCAAATGTCCAATATTCTGCCGAACATTTGATTTACAGTAACGAAAAACGCATTTGTCTGTTGAACTTTGAATTTTGGAGTCCGCATGTTATTCAAAAGGCAGTAACCCCTTTTATCCTGTTTACACATATGGTCGTGCTCTTTGTACCAGTTGTGGCGTCATTACTTTAACTCATTGCCTCCCGGAGCCTATTTTGCCAAAAACACATTTTTTGGACATTTTGGAGATTTTCAGGCTGGATATAGGCCAAATTGGCTCCGATCTACTCAAAAAGGCAAGCAACCGGTTCTTATCCTTGGCATTGCGATTTACGACATTTTTCGCAGAAATCACAATTTTGAGAGTTTTCGGACGAGAAAGTGACCTACGTCTTTAGGCTTTTCGTTTTTTTTATTATTTTTTACCTTTCCTTTTTCTCCTTTTCTTATCTTTTTGCTGTAGTGATTGACCTTCTACTGGGCTTGCTTCCCGTTCAAAAGCTTCCGAGAAAGCTTCATCGAGACGGGCAAATCTTTGCCGTTGAATAGACAGGTAGGAAATTTTGCTCCGAGTTTTTCACCCCAATTTCTGAGCATTCTCGTGCATATTTCAGACTCCATTGAGCCGATCACTCTAACCTGGGTATCACTGGAAAGATCTTTTCCCCCTGCAGACGTTGAGCATAGATGCACATTTTGGTAATGACGTCAGAAGTGGATGGTCAAGTCTAGTCACGGGCAGTTACGGGCGGCACGGGAGTCAATGGGTTTTAATAATATCACCGGACATTCTAGGTAAGCGAATGGTAGAGCTAGGACAAATATCTATCCGCACAAGAGTCGGTTTTGGATATCAACGGCATTTTGACGTAGCAAATTGAAAAACGTTATCGGTTTGGTGCAAAAATGGTGGCAAAATGGCTTTTTATACCTATAATTGATCTAGGACCCGTTACCAGGCTTTGTCCATTATCAACAACCAACTTTTCACAGCAGCCAGGAAGAATATGAAACGCAAAAGGTAGCGAGAGTAAAAAGGGCCGAGGTAAAGGGAAGGGGCAAAAAGTAAATTTGGAACTGGCAATCTGAATCTCGTTCCCCTTGACTAGTGGTGGAACGAAGACTCTGGGAATGAGATTGAGACAGTCTAAAAATTGTCTTGTACACATGCACCAAATTAAAATACATCTTTTTTAGTCAAAAAATAGATTTTTCAGCAAAATTAAGGCCCATTTAGTGTCTTGGCAGCCAAAAAAACTGATTTATCGGTTAAAAACGTCCTTTTATGTGAACTTAATTTATCTGCTTATGTGTTAGAACGTAATGAGATATTTATCCTTCTTGTTCATGGCAGGACTATGGGCTGTCACTTTTTTAAAACTTTATTTTTCCTTTGCAACATTTTTGGACTAAACAATCTTTTCATTTTAATATGGGCATTAGCACTGTTCTCAGCCCCACAACAGGGATTTTGTATGCTTCAGCTGCCTATCATAGTGGGGCTTTTGCCACCTTATGAAAAGAAAATGCCAAATGCCCGGGGGGGGGGGGGAGGGGAGGAATGACACGGCTTGGAATTGACAGACTGGGCCAAAATTAACTTTATTATATGGCAAGGTAGTCTTAAGGGAAATCTGAACCATTGATTGGTTCTTTCTTGGTCTGAAATTTGCCATACTGACCGTTTCAATGGTCATAAGCTGTGTATTGATTGATTTTGAAAGCTGGAAAATTCAAAACAACCATGGCCCGCGTGCCATATAATAAACTAATTGCTAACCTAGCTCGAGCCATACTGGGGAACATTGGCCGTCGGTAGTTTTTTGTACGGACCTTGCTGCTCTCGGGCCCTTGTGCCACAACCTTGGGCCAGTATTCCCCAGTACGGCCCTTGTGCTCGGTTAGTAAGAGGTTGTCAGTTTACAAGAGTAGCCCAGTTTTGTCGCTAAAATCTCCCATGTGTGTCAGTGTGACCATGGCAACCATAGATGTTGCTTAGCAACGACTGGATGGATAGCAGTCACTGCACTAACCAAGTAACACTTACTGAAGAATACGTTAACTTGTGTAACACACTCTACCGTACTCCAAGAGTTTACATTTTCTCAATCAAATTGGAGCCATGCCGAGGTGGAAATGAAGAAATAAAATCTCTGAAACTGGGAAAAATGTGTGACAAACCTGCTTTTTCAGCCTACCATATTACCAACTCTTTTTTTTTTTTAAATTTTAATCTTGTGAACCATAAGAAGGCTGTTAAAACATTTTTCTGGTACGCTCACATAACATCACAGAGTTAAAGGCAAAATGCTGATTGACACAAATACCCTTAAATATAATGAGGCAATGGTAGCACAATAATATCATGATTAAATCTGTCAATGACTAAAAATAACTGAATAAAATATTTATTCAGCCAAGCCTAAGCGCACATTGCAGCCATGATTGACAGGCTGTCTTTGAAACAATAAATCCAGAACCAGGAGTAACTCTGGGCTTCTGTTGTTACCCATTAATTACTTTACAATGTCAGACTGAGGTAGAAAGTGAGGCAGAATGTGTCTTGTGAAGAACAAACCAAAAAGACCCCAGCTAATGGTTAAATGTCTCCATCCATAGTCCTACATAATATCATCTATCATATGGACACTGGACCTCTCATCAGCCATAAAAAATACACAGCAAATGGGCAAATCTTTGCAGGTGTCATGGTTATATATTGCCTCCTTTTACTCCAAACAGTGAAAAAGAATGGAGTAATTGAAATTTTTTTCTCTTTGTATGTATTGTTGAAGAAGTGTTGGCTTTCAGACACTGCAAAATTTCTGGTTGGTAAAAGCCTTCAAGTTAATGACCCCATTGATTCTTTGTAAAAAATTGAGGTTTCTTTCTCCCAAGAGGAGGGGGCAGAATATCATACTATGCCCTTTCAATACTCAAGAGTTGATATTTTTGTAGCTTGATCAGAAACTGAAGTGCCTATACTAAACAAGGCAAATATTGGAAACAGTGGTTTCCCTAGAATATCAGGCAAACACATCTAGAATAATTTAGAGCTTTACAGCATCTTGAAATAAAAACAAAATTAATATCCATAACTCGATTTGTCACATCAACAATGTTCTCTCAGTCCTACTTTCATACAAAATCATCTCTGTCAGTGATTTAAATAATGACATGACTTCACTAAAACATTCCTTCAATATATGTGTCATTAAGATTTGGATCAAGACATAAGATTTGTCAGGAAATACTTTCTCCTCATAATAACTAATCACTGTATAGGAATGTAGCATAAACCCACAACTATGCTATTAGCAAGTAAAATCTGAAGTCTAAAATAATGTTTTGTTAACCTCTGTGGAGCTTGCTTGACTTCAGTTTGAAAACTTGTGAAAAGCACAAAGTAATCTAATGTAAATGCAAGAATACATCTAAAAAAATCTTTCTGGAGAAGCAGAACCCAATCTTCACTATCATCTGAATTCATAAATGGGTTGACTGTGATCAGGAACATGGACAAGATTTAATGACTGGAACCTGGGAGAGAAAAATAATGACTGTTACTGAAATGTTGAAAAATAACCTAACTAGTTAAAGTTTGGCCAACTATGAAAATAATGATGTCAAGTGGAGACGAGTAGTTTCAGTATCTTTTTCAGAAGTAAATATGAATTCAGGTTTTGTATGATTACTATTAAAATATTAATATTTATGATTAGAGCTTTTATAAAACTTCTTGCTTGCTAACTGTCAAGCAAGGAAATAAAATAAATAAATAAATGGGCATTTCCAGTGGCATTTCCACAAAGTGGCTCTTCATCCACTGTTTCCAGCTCAAATTACAATTTAGAATTTGGAAATACATGGAACATGATACATCTGAACTGCAGGAGAAATACCTGAAGACAGGAGAGATCATCGCAGTTGTGTGGGTGTACATATTATAAACTAAGGCAGTTATTCAGTTGTAAAGAAAAGGCCTGACAAAATCCAGGTTTAAAGGGGCAGTATCACCAGAGGTCTTTTAAGTTTTTGTGCAAAAAATATAATTATAGAATCACAAAGGTGCACCCAGGCACTGATCAACAGAATAACCTTAAAACAACAAATAGGTGTAAATTCAATCTCTAAGAGATCAATGATATTTAGTGATTTTCCTCCAAGTAACACTGTCAAACTTAAAAATGTCGGCCTGACGTTATCAAATTTTAGACCACTTCTTTCCTACCCGTTCATAGCCACAACACTATAAACAACTTTTGTGACTAGTATGGTGCATTTTAGATTTACATAAACACCTTCACTGGATTTTCAAGTACCACTAATTCTGGTGAGACTGCCCCTTTAAGCAAGATTTGAGCCCATGGCTCTCACTAGCTTGGCACCATACTGGGACAAATGATAAGTTATTGCCCTTGGTCCTTAAGGTACACATTGGACAGTATCTTAATTAAATATATGCAGATTGAAGCAATAATGTTTCTTTTTTTAAGCAAGTGTCCCTGCCTTATAATTTACCAGACTAACATTACTGAAACAAAATAAATATAAGCACTAACCATTCTGAGCTTCGGTGATAGTAGTAACCTTCAATGGTAGCAGCCGATTTCTGTAGACATACATAATAGAAGCCTGCAAATGACGCCCCAGTTATGTCTGTGATAGTGTGATCTGGAACTAAAAAATGTTCCTGTCGATTCAAGCAAGATCACACATGGTTAGCAAAATTGACCGATGTAAAACTGTAGTAAATATGCACCACAAACCAAGCTTACATGTAAACAGAAAGTAGCTTTATTTAGAAGACTACATGTAGTTTTACCTTCCACCTCATGAAAACAAAGTCTAGGTTGTCCAGTTGGTTGTAATCAAAACTATCCGAGTTGAATGTTTTTGCGAACTGGTAAAATGCCAGGAATTTACCCTGTCAAGAAAGCAAAAGAGCAAATAAAAAGTTTATTAGCCAGGTCAGAAAATAGAACCATAAGGAAGGTAAAAGGTACGTCAAGTCCGCATACAAGCCAAGTCACCCATCAGGCTAGTGCTTATCTCCAGCATGAAGCGACTATGAGTTACTATTTCTACCCCCCACTCCCCCTCCCCACCCCTCCTTGGATGCAAAGCTACTCCACCACAGGGTTACCCCCGGCATTAAATTTGCTAGTACCCATTTATACAACTTGGTGGAGAGTGGTACTGTGGGAGTGAATTGTCTTGCCCAAGAACATGAGAGAATGTTCCTGGCCAGGCTCGAAACCAGACTGATCAAGGAGGAAAATTGTAACAATGGTCAGTGTAAAGAACCACATAGACCAATTCTCGCAGTATTCGTTTATTGTATCGACTTTAATGAATGGAAAAAAATCAGTAGCTATCTTACATAAATTATACAAGAAATACGAGAATCAATCAATCAAAAACATCGCTGTACAAACAAAACGCAATACACGAGTGTCAAGTTCAATACTTATGCAATAAGAGTGTAATATTATGCAAACAGTTTCTTAAAGTCAGGAATAACTATTCTCTGCTATTCACCCACACTATGACAATAACTAACAAGTTATTATGAAAATGCAAATTACCCAGTGTTTTCTATCAACATCTTCATCAGCATCCTGGAGACAAATCAAAGTTGAACTTCAGAGTGGTACTGAACAAAGTTAACTTTATGTTTATTCACTTCTGGCAATAGCATATACAATGGACCCCTGAGTTTTGAACCACCTTGGGGAATGGAAAGGCCAGTTTCTCCTCCCTTTTTTTGAAAGAGAGCAAAAATTTGCTTCACTTTGAAATCTGAAGGCTTGAAAAGTTAGAACTTTGCTGTTCAAACAGGTTTTGAAAGTAATTTTTCATTTGGGAACCAGCTGGCAACTAACGGGAAACATTTGGTCACCAGATCGTAAGAACATAACACTGTATGTTACTTTGTATGCAAGAAAAGTCAACTGAACTATAAACAGCATGAGTAAGACTTTTAAAGCCACTGCTACTGTTATTCTCAGGTGATAGGTCTCTGGCCCGAAGGTGATGGTTTTCTTTTAAGTTAGTTTAACCCTTTACACCCTGAGAGTGACTTACAGATTTTACCCTATCTAATGCCAGACGGTTTTACTCGTCAAAGGGAGACCCCTTAGGGCTTAAAGTGTTAAATGGAGCAGAGCACAAAACCTTGTAAGTCTGTGGTTTTCATGGGAAGACAAACATGGGTCCTTTTGTATTTTCCATCTGCTACTTCTTCAAAATGCAGTTCTTTATTACTGCAGTTTTGCATTATCGATTACTGAAATCAGGCTGGTTCCAAGGATGACGGTAGGCAGTTTAGTTAGATCTACATTCTCTGCATTTACAACTAATGAAGGATTCCTCTAACAACTGATTTGCATCCACCAGTATTGTTATTGGAGTTGACCAAGGAAAATATATCGCTGTTTTCATTTTGTAAACAGTTCTGAAACATTCCAACACCTTTGTGGTTTTCAAGAAACCAGCAGAGAGAATGGCCAAAACATCTTCACCTGAACAACACTCTGCCTTCAGAGAATTACAGTCAACTCTCTCTTAACGGACACCTCTATAAGACCAACACCTCTGTAAGACGGACACCTGGTGCTGGTCCCGGCCGTTTCACAGTCATTTTCCTATAACCAAACTCTTTATAAGACGGACATCTCCATAAGACGGACAACGGACACTTTGAAATGTTCAACGGACACTTGTGAGGCGCTGAATGTAACCGCAAATTACGATTTAGGGAAGAAAAATTCTTAAATTACCAAGCACCTGACTCTTTTTAACAGCAGATGTTCAATTGACAGCTCTTATCTTGTTGACGGAATACATACGGTACAAATTAAAATTAAATCAGTCATCCCGATCATTTTCTTCAATTCAAAAAATAACTCGGAGGTGACAACCGAATAGTATTGTAGTGTAAATTGTAATCTAAAAGAGTTATTTTCTTGCTTACCACAACGCTGCAAGATGAAATCCTCGTATCAATTAAGCAGCGATAGTCAACGCTTTGAGGATTTTAAACTGTTGCACCTGAAACAATTCACGATCAGAGATTTCTTTTCTTCTGAAGTGTATCATGCCCACCAAAGCCATGACGCTATTAACTTGTGCCAATTGTTTTTTTTTTTTTTTAGAAAAAAATGATATCTTTTTACACTTGGTGAAGCGAAATACAGTCCTGAGTCATAAGATGGTTATGTTCCTGTTTGCAGAATGTACTGTTCACTGTTTGGACTCTAGTTAACCCGTTTTATTGTAATACAACAAGAGATTCAATTTTATAAATCATGATGTTTTTGTTCCAGTTTGTAGGTTTCGTTGCAAAGTAAATAACCTAAAACAAACTCGAAACAGACTCGTATTCACTGTACACAGGTTCAGCATTAAAATCTGAAAATT
Organism: Platygyra sinensis; assembly: GCA_019787425.1. Lineage (NCBI taxonomy): Eukaryota > Metazoa > Cnidaria > Anthozoa > Scleractinia > Merulinidae > Platygyra > Platygyra sinensis. The sequence goes on along the minus strand of JAHPZR010014431.1, from coordinate 61,107 downwards.
CCTGGGGTCATGTTACGTGGACTCTCTATAAGCCGGACACCTCTCTAAGATGGACAGCTGAGACCGGTCCTGCAGGTGTCCGTCTTAGAGAGAGTTGACTGTATAATTGAAATTTGTCGGGGCTTCAACTAACACAAAAGAAAACTCATCGGTCCTTGCAAACACTCGATACGTCTGCACCATTCGGTTTTTTGACCAGCTTGTGCCGTTGTGGCCGGAAGTCTCGTTCAAATATGACAGCTAATCAGAAGACAGCAAACCATACGTATTGTTTCTCGACCAATCAGAGAAAAAAACAGAATCTGGTTTTTGAACATGTGATCCGACAAGTAAATGTATCATGCCCTCCTTCCTCATATCTAAATACAGGGAAGGAGGCTATGATCGCAGGTTACACACAGTGTTGTAGTGCACCCACAATCCCACTTTTGGAAGAAGCTGCCAAAACAATATGGCGCCTGTTGAACACAGTGTTAATGTGCCAAAGTACATGTTATTTTTACGATTTTCTTGTAATATTTAAACATAATCTTCATGGGGACAGAAAGGTGAGTTGTCTACTAGCTACAGTTACCAGATCTTCAGGTGATTTCCTTATACAAAGATTTAAAAACAAAAGTTGTGTTGTGGTTATCTAAAGTTATCAGACAAATTGTTAGTCGCCAGGTGGCGACCAGTTCTGAAAATTTAGTCCCAAGTGCTCAGTTTGTGGTCACATTGGCGACCAGTGAGTTATAATTTCAAGCCCTGTCAAATAATAATATATTATATGTAATGTAAGATTTCAGATGAAATTAAAGACATGAACTTAGATAGGGATGACTCAATGGTGTTTCATGTAAGATTGTCTTCTCTATAGACAAATTTGGCTGATGTGTCTACATCCTTGTTGCCATCCAATTCAGACCATGTAATGATTCTTCTGGGAGAATACAATATAACTGAACGTGTGATTTATCACATGCAACTTTAATATTGCATGGGACTATGCAAAAACAGGACAACTTAAACCTTCCAAATGAAGATCATCCCATTATCTAATTAGTTGGCAGCCAGGATGTAAACATGTTAGCCAAACCTGTCAATGGCAAGGGTAGGGGTTGTGCACATGAGATCCCCACATGATATGAACAAGTCATGTACATTCTTGATGTTTCAAACGCTGTCTCTAAACTAAAACAGCAATCTCTGTCTAAAGAGAATATCTGGCATGTACATCACATCATCTAATATATTTGAATATTTTCAGACCAACTCAAAATCTTTGGAGCTCTAGTTAAATTGAATTCACTACTGAAATTGCATTTTAAGAAAAAGATGGAGAATATTCACCAGAGAACAGTTACATGTCATGCTAACCTGACCAATAGAAATAACAAAAGTTAGGAATGTAAAATAGTTGCTTACGTAGATAACATGACACTGCAATGCTTAGTAAAGTCCTTACCCATTTTCTTGTCAAAAAGGGATGTTTCTCTCCAATAATCTCACCATCAAAAAATGTCGTAAGATTAGGATATTCCTGTAACCAACACAAAAAGTACTTCATATTACAAGCTTCCTATAACAAACCAATTAAACTAGATTGATTTCTATCTTCTACCAAAACCAAGTGATTTACAACTGAGTACGTGTACAAGCAGTATATCAATGACACTTGTACATGAAATATTTTCTCATTAAATGTTCAGGGATGTCAGCTAAAAATGCAGCCACTTTGATTTCTGAGCTGCCCACTACAATCGAAGCTCTGATAGTGACCACCTCTCGTAAGCGACTGTGACCACTTTTAGAACTAAAAAATTGTAATTTTCTTTCAATTTTAACCTCCTGTAAGTGACCAACAGACAGATATTGAATGAAAATTGGATGAGGTGAACATTGTAACATCATTGCATTCCTAGATAGTGTAAGCAAGGGAAATTTATCAGTGGGAAGTAACAGATTTTATTCCCAAAATCAACTATTCACACAAATAAAGCATATAAAACAGGGATAAGACTCTTCATCAGTCACCTTATGCTTATGAGGCAAAATTTTGATTCAATATGGCCTAAGCTCTGATAAGCGGCTACCTCCCATAGTGACCACCTGGGGTTGACATTTTGGGTGGTTGCTAACAGGAGTTTCAACTGTATTGGTGAAATAATACATGTGTAAGTTGAATTGAAGTAATTTAAGGGATAAACAGGTATTATTGGAACGTGACTGAACCTTGACTGTTTTTTCTCAGGGCAGTTGGCTTAATTGAGAAGGCTTATCACCTGCAGGAAGGTCTGCTTGTTAATTAGTGTGCTTACTTAGTTTTTTTAGTTACATCCCTGACGCTTACAAGTTTCTATGGTTTGGGATGTTGGTAGAACACAAGAAGAATTGGTAAATCATAAGCTGTAGGCAAGTGATGTACAAATTCTTCGAGTGTTCTTCCAACATTCCCAAGTGGTGTATGAGCCTATAAAACATAGAAACTTGTGGTCTATTGCTTTTATACAATAATTCAGAAGATGAGCAATTTTTTATGAGTTTACTGGAACAATAAACCATAGCTGATTGACCAATCAGAACGTGCACATTGATTTGGTTATTATATTTAGCAATTATTGAATGAGGCGGAGTAGGATATGAAGAATTCTGCAGATCAAGGAGGGTGTTATCCACAGAGGCCGAAGGCCGAGGTGGATAACACCATCCGAGATCTGCAGAATTTTTCATATCCTACGAAAGCCGAATTCAATAATTGCTTTATTATTCATTCAAAATATTTCCTTGTTCTTAAAGGAGTTTCGCCATTTCGCTCTTTGTTTTACCGCTCACCAAAAATAACACAATCTCGTCTCCAGGTTTTCTCGGTCAACGGTTCAATAATTTTCAGCGGGCTGCACTTTTGACGTCATTGGTTCAATAATTTTCAGCAGGCTGCACTTTTGACGTCATTGATTCAATATGACGAAGATTCTTTCCAAATTTGGTGAACAGCAGCTGGTTATGGTGAATTACGCGTGCGGTTTTAACCAATCAGAAACGGGGAAATATTTTGAATGAATAATAATAAAGAATATTGGTGGTTTTCAGACACGCAAGTAAGGTTAATTATCACGCAAGTGAAAAAATAAAATCGCTTACCATTCAATAAATTAATTGAGTCAAGAAATTGAAATATCGTAGAAGAGTAATAAATAAACAACGTGCCAAACTTTCGGGTATGTGTGATATTCCGAACTCTAGTTATCTAGCAAAAGGTATCTATGAAAATTATAGTGTTTAGTATGGAGACGCCATGTTGGAGCCCGTCTGAGGGACACCAACATGGCGGCCGGAAACCAGTGGAAACATCTGGAGTTTACTTTGGCTCTCTCAAAACGTTTCTTCTCTCTGTTAAACTTGAAAACATTCGCATACACACCTCTCTCAACATATTGGTTACTCAGAACTCGAAAACTTAAGGCAAATCGATATTTCCGTGCATGTAACATGTTACCCAGAAACAATACCAATGTCACGCATTGTGAAAAAACCGTGTTCTATTTTCAAAACAAAGCCGTCTACCCAGCTGAAGACAGGCCAACAGATATGTCTTTAAATATAACTTTTACCTGATAAAGGTAAAAACTTAAAATTTTTAATTTCAGTTTTTTTCTGACGTCACGTGAAAACCAAAAATAACTGCCAACACACATTACTCACAACTATTTCAGTTACCATTAATATAAATTATGAAATGCAATTTCTTCCCAAAATAGTCCAGCGAACAGCACTAAATGTCACATATAAATCCTAAATAACATGCTACAAGAGGATGGCACCAATACTTGATGCCTCACACTGCTACATTTTACATTCTTCGTGAATCTTCAGCAATGGTCAGAAGCTGACAGAACGTTTTCGGATGAAAAATCCCACTGACCTCCTGCACAAAACCTTAATGAAACCCCTGGGTAAATATATGTTAACATATAAAAGTAGACGGTCAGACAGACTATGTAAAAGTCTGTACATTTATTCAGAATTGAACTTTCTAGTTTGTTCTTGCTAAGAAAACAATAGGTCTTTTATATTCGAGGTAAAACACCAGATCGTAATTAAATCAGAAATATATAGATGATGTACTGGGAGCGTTGCCAAGATAGCAAGACATAAACAAAAACAACTACACGAAAGCTATGCCAAGCAAATCCAAGTTTTCCCTTCAACTGTCAATCGAGGGCAGTGAACCAGACAGACATCTGTACAATTCATGCCAAAGACACAAAGCACGAAAAAATTTCAAAACTTACATCTGTTAGACCCTTTATTTTCAAATATCCGCACAGAAACCCCTTCTCTTGGTCTACATGCTAAAAGGTAAACATAGAACATCAATTAGACTTCTTTGAAAAATTTCAAGACCAGAATCATACAATGGCCATACGGCGGGAATATTTCTTGAATTGCGACTAACGAGAACTTACCTTCAACACAACTTCGACGTCATAACGATTTCCTTTACTTTTTTGGTGCCCCTGAAATCTGCTTCCACTGTACAACAAAGACTGCGCCAAACCAGGCTGTTTCGTGCCCGGAGGAAGGGGATTCAGGGCAATTTTCCCCGGCATTTTGGCAGAAGTTTTCACAAACTGTTCGGTGGTCTTTTGAACTTACCAACGCCACTCCCACAAGGCAGTGTGGGTAATTTTATTCATTGCGTAGTGCTAGAGCTCAGTCTTCCTCGACTATGGAATGCACTTTTGGCGAGGGGCCGCCAGGGGGTTTGGGGGAGGAGGGAGGGGGGAGGAGAATTGGACCTCGCCCTATACCATGTACCGCACTCGGCTAGCTCAGAGCAACCTGCTCACAGGCTAGTCTTTTGAGCTGCACTATCTATACCCTAGCCTACGAACAGCAGACGTATTTCCGGTCTTACCTCAGAAAAATAGAGACCTTAAGCACCGCGACGGGAGGTGGCGACGGGGACGGCACATCCGCGTGAAGGCTGAGGCGAGACCGGCGTCGCGTTTCACTGAGCATGTTAAGCAACACTGCGACGGCAACTTAATCCCGCCAGTTTTCAGAAAAGATACCACTTCGAAAATACCTTGAAAACAAATCGTCGTTTGCAATAGCTAGAGACGAGCTGCTGGTTGCTTATGACGAGGAAACAATAGACGATGAAGAATTCGTCCTTTTATTGAAGAAAAATGTTTCAAAGAACCCCAGCTTCCCTTATATATAAACAGTACGAAGAATATTTGACCTTGAAACCATGGATCCTGAACCGTGTAAAGTTGAATTTCGAGTCGAGAAAAATGGTCTTCGTTCTGTGACTTCTGTTGCTGAGGCACTCCTGATCTCCGACACCGCATATTACATGTAAACTGGATCAGTGAAAACTAAAGCACAGAGGATATAAATGTAACAGATCTTACCGAGTGGATTTCTTCGAGCTTGCGGTTTTCTGTGAATTTGCCGACTAGCGGCTTGTGCTAGCGCATTTTCCTGCCTCAGGGATGTTCATTGTAGAATTTCTCCTCAAAAAAATTTAACAGCAAACACCAGAAAGGTACTTCTTTATGTGTCGTACGAAAAAAAGCGATAAATCAAAGAAAAAGAATGAACTGCGACGTTGTCGACACTACGTCAAAACAGTGAATGTGACGTCGTCAACGTGCGGACGACGGCGGATTGCAATCAGTTATTCAGTTTCTGCGCATGACCGGAGCAGAAAATTTGCTTCCGGTATGCCGTCGTCGTGGCTTTAAGGTCTCTAATAACGTCTGCGTCTTCGAGCTGCGAAACGATTTTCTGTGACGTCATTTCTTTTCTTCTTTACTCGACCAATGAAATTGAGTGATAGAAAGATGTTATTGATAACACTAGCAATGGATATTTACCGAGACGCTGACACTGACACTGAGGTGAATACTTTTGTTCTTAAGCCATCGTAATTTGATCAAAAATAAGACACAAACAGCAGTGATAAACATATTGAACTTGTTCATTTTGATTATGACTTGACGTTTCGTATGTACTCTACATACATTTTCAAAAGTAACCGTTGAAATTTAAAACAGCTATTTATATATAACAAAGCGGGTGAGGGGACTGGAACCTAGATTAAGCAAATACTTAAC
>JAHPZR010014431.1:40000-50000 GCA_019787425.1 Platygyra sinensis | reverse complement strand
AGCGAATAAAAGCCGTGTTCCGCCCACAACAGAAGATCACGAGGAAGGAAGAGAGATTGGAGATAGAAGTAAAACAAAATTGCTACTCATAGTCAACACGGATTTTAAGGCAAATTAGAGCAAGAACCTGCGGGAGTTCGTACACGAAAACCCCGAGAAACTACCCACTTATTAGAGAGGTTAAGCATTACGTTTACGGCAAACGGTAAAAATGAAACTTTTGCCGTCTGTCTTCAGCTCTCCGTACAATGGAATCACAATATTTGTATTTGTAGCACATAGTAAGAGACACTTTTCTATTTTAGTGTGATTTATTTAAGGGTTACAAGAAGAGAATAGAAAATCAGAGGTGACCTTTGCCGTTCGCCGTCTGCCGTAAACGTCATGCTTAAACTCTCTAATCTAGCCAATTAACGAATTAAAAACTTCTTGGAGCCTTCTCGGCACGTTTAGTGGTGTCTTCTACAAGGAGATGACAAAACAACGCTGAAAACAAACAAACTAACCCAGATTGCCAAGTTCTTAAAAACTTTTTCTTATGCTTACCGTTGGTTATATTTATAAGTTAAAAGAAACAACGGGTTTCCGCTAAAGTTTAATTGGTGTGCACTTTTTGCATAAATTAGAGTAAAACTCAACAAATTTATGATTAAAGTTTTGTCCTTCACGATAAAACAGAAATCCTAAAGCCACACGAATGAAAAGACGAGAAATTTGAAACAACCCTAAATTGCGATATGATCGCAACATGCTTCTTTTGAAATTTAAATAGGATAAAACTACTGAGGATTTATACATGCTAAAATTTAAAAATAAAATTACGGAGCATATTACGTCACTAAAAGCACTGGCGTGTGTTATAGATTTATTTTCTCCCTGTTCTTTCCGAGGATGCTCCACTGGTTCCTTCTTTGCCTTTGTCACGTGACTGTTGGGTACCTCTGCCTGGTCCGCGGTGTTTCACTTTGCCGCCAACAAGTGGCGGAGGATGCGCAGTAGGGTCTATCCGCTGTATTGTACCCACAGCTTTCGTTCTTCCTTCTCTGAAGATCATTCGCGTTTCCGGTTTGACAAATTCCGGTTGCTTAATAAAGCGGAAACGAACCATGGCTTTGTCCCCCGTCCGTAGATGCTCTTTATCCATGTGGATTATTGTAGCTGTCTGCCGCATGCTTCCGCAGTGGACTGAAACGGAAAAGAGACTTGTAATGGGTTACTCACTCAATTTAGATAGACTGACCTCAGTAACTGCTTCATACAAAAACACTTCGTGTAACACCGGTGTAACCAACCACAGCGAACAAGTGTTTTTTTTAACCAATCAGAATTAAAACCAGTAGGATTTTCCCGCGCTTGGTTTAGTCCTATTCGCATTGCCATATTATTATTACTTATTTTCTTTTTTTCTTTTTTTAATCTGTTGTAATATAAAGGTAAATAAATGATGATGATGATGATGATGAGTAACCAATCAAAGCGTATAGGCTTGTTTTTCAACCAATCAGAAGTCGTCAAATCAAAACCATTTTCCCGCGCTTGGTTTGTTTCTACTCGCACTGCAACACCTATTGTCCAAACTACGTTCATGTGTGGAGTGCGACCTGCTATTTAGCGATAGACGACAAAAGATTTCTTGTTAACGAATCGTGTAGCTTTAAACTTCCTGTCATTACAAGTAGCGAGGCATTTAGTTTCAATACTGACCCATGGCCTGGTATTTTGTACTGATAGTTGTGGGGTGATGTAGTACTAACACCTCAGCTTCAAATTCCCAGCATGCTTGTGGCTTGACCTGTTTATCCACCATAACCATTCCTTTCCGGATCTGCGATCTTTTTATCTGATTTGAAAAAGTACAAACTTAGAAAAAAAGATCTCTTTGACTAGGTACTGTTATAACCTGGACTCCAGAAAAATTTCTTGAGTGTTATGTTGCTATACAAGAAGGGCGAACTTGGGATGAGTTTCGGTAAAATTACGTAAAACGTCTTCTCGCTCCTAATAGTCGTGCAGCACTGGTGCATTGCACCTATTAACAACCGCGTTGTTAGCTGCAGTAACAATAAGGTTTGCACAATTTCTTTCCTTCACAGAGGTTTAAAAACTTTAGAAATCCGCTCTAAGAGATATGGGCAGGCGCAAAGTTAACGTAACGCCCACCTGCACTGATATCGCTCAGTGGATTCTCCCCACCCGAAAAAAACCTGTTGCTGCGGAGAAGCGAGTTAACGTTGAATTCATACCTTAGCAAACGCCGCTAAAACTAGAAGCACGGGTGGTAATTTACGAAGCAACGTTTGTTAACTTGCAGGCAACACTGTTTCGCACCAAGTTCCCGCAAAATGTATCGAGTTGTACATGGCCATGGCGGTGGGAAAAACACTACGCCTGATCGCGGGTTAGCACAAGAACTGAACTCAGTAGAGATAACAATTTGGATACCTGTAAAGCAGTTTACTCTCAACGTTTTGTTTTGCCTCTAATAAAGCGAATTTAATGCTTCCGCTGTGAAACAATGGCTATTCCACCAAACCCCCGCTTTCTACTAGCAAACCACCATTTCCACTTCAAGTTCAAGATAAAATAAAATTTTACAAATTTATTTGACAAGCCCACTTTTTCCATAAAATTACACAACCAGAACATTTCACATGGCTACACTACAGAGGACAAGACAGTAGGACAATTTAAATGTGTTCAATACATACTTTTTTCAAAGCAAATGATGCCGTTTGTCCTGCTCGAAGTTCTTTCACTGGCATTCTCTTACGATGTATTGTCTTGACCGTGATTGGCTGAAACTGTCCTAAAGGGTCTGGGCCGAGTAGTAGGACGTCATTCAGCCGAATGGTTCCTCGTAGACACGTGCCTGACACTACTGTTCCAACACCCTATAACAAGTAAGGTCGAAAAAAGATATTGTTAAGAAAATTTTAAAACGCAGCTTTATTTCCAGTTTAGACCTACCGTCCACACTAGTCCGTCACGAAAAGGAGCTTTATGAAAACGCTCTTCAAACGAACACACCGGGTTTGCGATTTAGTGTGGACGGAAAATACGATAATCATGTGATTTCCTAGCCTCCCACGCAGACGTTCCTAGGCTTGTCACGCGTTCCTCCCCACGTTCGTGGGGAGGAACCCGTGACAAGCCTAAGAACGTCTGCGTGGGATGCTAGTGATTTTCCTGTCCGAGTTCTCCTCCAAAATGACTGATGATTGCGTTTCAAATTTCTCAGACGTAGTGAGGACAAAAAACATTTGATGCATTTTCTGAGAGAAAACACTGTTTTCAAATGTCTCCGGTGTAGCCTGAACGCGGCCTAAATTGCAAAAATACGATCAGTGTTTTGCTTGAATAAACGGAAATGACACTTCCACAGGTGACGCAACAGCTGAAAAATCGCTAAAAAGTTCCACGAGAAATTCAAGACCATAAGTATTTTGGAATTGGTAAAGACTTTCTCTAGGTCTGTGTAATGGCGGACTTACGTAAGACCTTAACCGTGTGAAAAGAATAAGAGACTGTGGCGTTTTGGTTTAGTAAATGCTGTTATCACTCCACGTTTTCATTCTCCCTTTTAATATCAAATGCACAACAAATTTGCACATGAATTGAATGAGTTTAAGACGATACTGCCTGTTTGGACACGTCTGCAGTGCAGACTCCAGCGCGTTTTAACCTAGTAGGAGTAGGGTGGAGAATGAAAACAAAGCTGCCACCAACCGGTACTGAGTAGGTGTCGTCAATCTGGAACTCAGAGGGCTCATCCTTCTTGAAATGTGCACGGATTGAAAGCAAATTAAGAAACATCTTCAGCAGGTCCAGATTCTCACCAGTTACATTAGAAATCTGGAATATTGGGCATACCCTAAGAAAAATATTACAAAATTATTATCGTGGGAAAAGATACATCACGTTCGTGACCGTGATTATGATCATGATCGCGTACGTGAACATGATCGTGATTGTGATCGTAACACTGTGGACAATCGTAACAGTTTGTTTGCTTGGCTCACAGTTCAGGGATTGAAAGTTTGAGACCAAACCATTGTTTTGATGTTGTGTCTTTAGGCAAAGGTATCCACCTGGCGTCTATGGCAAGCAGAGATGTTAATTAAATACTCAAAAACAAAATTTAATGGCAAAAAAGTTATTCTTGACCGACTTTCAAAGGCACTTTATTGAGTCTGCTCTGCATTTGCTGAACTCTCAAATTTGAGCAACTAATGTACTGATATGCGCAAAAAAGTTATTATTGACCGACTTTCAAGGGCAATTTATCGATAACCTGCGATCAGGCGTTCTTTCTTTTTCGCGGCGGGAAGGTACGCCTGATACAATTACTTGACTATTTGTCTGTTGCTAGTCCAGAATCTGGACTTTTCTCTGATTGGTCAAGAAATAAAAGGTAATTAGAACGAAGCCATGATTGGTTACCTGTGTGGCAGCGTGATTTCCGGTCAAAGAAATCCCGCGAGCTGATGGCGTCTGATGAGGCGAGCGAAGAGAGCGAGTTTTTGTCAGCTTTAAATGCTTCCTCTTGAGAGTTTAACTTTGTTCACAAAACTCTCAAAGATGAACAAATATAATGCTTTCATAGAATCGTATGCCATGGGAGTTATGTTTTGGCCGTGCTACCGACGGAATTCGGCAGGAGTGCTATATATCAGTTAATTCCAAAAGTGTTGTTTCATATGGGCAGTACAGTCAACGGCACATCAAAAACCACCGTTATTTTTGTTGGCTTACAAAGAGGAACGGTACCTTTACCAATTGACACGCTAGACGCACAAGGATAGCATTTCTTGTTCTGCTTCTGAAACTTACTCATTTACGAACGAAACAGGAGGATGCGTTTTACAAAAACCATATTTTGCTCGGCCGTACTGTACAGCACTGTATGTAAATTCACGTTGTTCGTGCCTTGTGTAATTCCCGCCCACGAAGCGTCTTCCGGTAATTTCGATTGATTCATCATCTGATGGCATCGCCGGCATTCTCGCTGACAGATATTTTAATTAGGGGACGGCAGACGAATAGTCAAGCTCGGCGTTCCTTCCCGCCGCGAAAAAAACAGGACGTCTGATCGCAGGTTAATTTATCTAGTCTGATTTGCACTTGCTGAGCTCTCAAATTTGAGCAACTAATGTACTGATATGCATAACTGATTTCCTCTCAATGGCACAATTTGCTTCGAGTACAGAATGATTCTTAGTTCATTATGTTATTTGCATTTACAACTAAACTTTGCATCCTCTGATTTTTTATTTTTCAACTTCATCAGGAAACCAATTTTAAACGATCAACCTGATTGCTGATTGTTTCATGAAATATGCAAGGTTTGTATTCATAATAATTTATACAGAAACAAAGACAATACTTATTGCTGTACATACCTCTCAGAAACAAAGTTTGTTGCAGACACCACAACATCATCAGTGTTTTGGCACAATGACAGGGATTTTACGGCAACCAGGAGACTTCAGAATCCTTGCTAAAAGTTTCATGGTGTCTTGGAGTACATTGGGTGGACACATGTCAATCTTTGTCACCACCACAAACACAGGAACATTAAGAGCTAGCGCAAGCCCAAGATGTTCTGAAGGCAAATGAGTTCACACAAATAAACAGCACAAGAGATTTAGGAGACCTGCCATCAACAGTAATACCAATGGCAATAAAAGATTGTGACATATCATATAACTATACTATGAGGTTTTCAGGGTGCTCATATGGTTAGTGCTCTGGAAAACCAGTCAGTCTGGGCTTGAGCCAGTGGCCGGAGTCAGCGAGTTATAAAATTTTCTTGGGCAAGACACTTAACTTGTTAATTTACTTGTTAAAAGAAGTTTCTTGCAAACTGGCAGGATGTCTACAACAAGATCTTGTTGAATATCAGTAAATCTGTTTGAATGTGTATTGTTCCAGAAAATATTCTGATAATATTGTATATTTAATGTAAGAAATAAAGATGTTGTTGTTGTTGATATTCATATCCATTACAAAAAAGTGCTTTTGGTATTGAATTCCCCAACCCCTCTGGAGATTTTGGTTTAACATCTCACCTTACTTTAAAGACTTTGGCATCTGAAACCCACCTCCCACTATGGAATTTCCTAGGTGTGCGTATGAATATTTCCTGGAACTACCCATCATAGCTAGTTTGAACTTTGAAAACTGGATAATCAGCTGCCAAGAAGATATTTAGCATCATAGGCACGTAACACGTGCAAAAAGCTATAGTTCCATTTTCTTTAGCATGCACTCACTGTATGACATAACTCTTTAAAATCTCTTAAATCTCCATCAAAAACATAACAACTGTAGGCTGACTAGAAAACCATTGGTTAGTTCAGTCCACAGACTCCAATAGTACATCTTTGTTTCTTTTTATTTACTTTTCACTGATGTAAAAGCTGTAAATATATGAGTGAACCAAGTGGCCCATCAGGACACTGAGCTTATCCCAGTTTCTGTAGCATGAAGCATCCAGAAGTATTTCTACTCCCCTCTGGATGAGATGCTAGTTCATCACAGGGTTACCCATTTACAAGTTTACCTGGGTGGAGAGAGGCACTATAAGTACGACAGTTAAGTGTCTTGCCCAACAAAACAACACAATGTTCCCCAATCGGACTTAAACGCAGAAAGCTCCATCTGGAGGAGGGCACTAACCATGAGGCTACAATGCCTTCCTGTATGAATACAGTGATAAATTATTTATTATTCTTAAATACACAAACCAGTACACAGTGTTACCTTTTGTCATGCCTATAATTCCTGCATTTGATCCAATCTACAGGAGTAAGAAGAAACAAAGCTGCCCTTGAACAATGTATTGACAATAAAAATTTGTGGTGTCAAGAAATACCCTTAGCCCATGGAAAGTCATTCAAAATTCAAATAGATAAAACACCTTTACTGACCATCAACATAGCAAAGTCTGGAACATGCCCCGTCATTCCAAAGATAGTTGTTTTGAGGTATCTTTCATGCCCAGCCAGATCAATAAAAGTGATCACCTAAGAAAAAAGATAAAAACCCTTAGTATTTATCCCATTAACATGTCTGTATCCTGTTAGTTTATTAATTTTTTTTGCCTCGAAAACAAGCGCTCATGTCATCAGATGTGATTCAATCTAGTGGCTAAGCTGGACATCTAATATTTTTGCCAAAATACTTTAAGACTGCATTTAATCATAACACAAACTGGGTCTCACACAACCGACACAGAAATAAAAACCTCATTTGTTGTTTTTTGATAGTATGCAACATATTGTTCCCGATGTATTTTTGGATCACTGGATTTTAAGTTGGGACAACCAAAATCTGGAGAGTACCTGTCTGATGGATGGGTAAATGCTGAAATGTAAAAAAAAAGGTTGCACTGATATGGTATCACACATTAAATTGGGAATAAACCACGAACCTTTGAAGACTTCTGACAGATCCTGGACCAATCAAGCCCTCCTCCTGTATTTAAAATAAAAGTATAAATTTTTACGAGTTTTTACAGCTGGGTACAGGTATTAACAATGTTACTGTTTTTGGTAAATCTATTAAGAAGTACTTGTAGTCATGTAGTCTGATTTCTTATTAAATAAAACAGAAAGTGTACCTTTGTGTAAATGGATTAAGTTTACCATACAATTTTAATTGAATCATTCAAGGGGCCTCCCTTTGACGAGTAAAATCGTCTGGCGTTAAGACAGAGTAAATCTTCTGGCATTAAGACAGAGTAAAATCTTCTGGCGTTAAGACAGAGTAAAATTAAGTCACTCTTGGGCAGTAAAGGGTTAAGGGAGATAGCTTTTTAACCGTTTACTGCCCAAGGGGTCTCCCTTTGACAAGTAAATCGTCTGGTATTAGACAGAGTAAAATCTTCTGGCGTTAGACAGAGTAAAATCTTTTAAGTCACTCTTCAGGGCCGTAGCCAGAAAAAATTTTGACTGAGGCAATGTCTATGAATAACTTATGAATGAGGCAATCAGTCCATGGTTGAGTTCTCTTCCTAGGTATTAGGTACTATAAACAACAAAAGCCAAAGAAATGACCGAGGCAAGTGCCTCGGTTGGCCTGTTACTAGCTACGGCGCTGCTCTTGGGCAGTAAAGAGTTAACACTGTGAGTCACACTGGCTTGGTCAAAAACAGTTGCTTGTCCAGACAACCAATTTTTGAAATCTGATGCACAATGCCTGTTTGTCTTGTTTACCGTGAGTATCAGGCTTGTTGACGACATCTCCTCTGCTGTCAAAACCCAGGATATCATTTCCCACACTACTAGTTCTTCCTGATTCCATCTCATGTTTGTGACGGAATAGTCTTTGTCTTGCCATGCCTCGTCCATTGTCTAGTTCCCCATGAGTCAACACACCAAGTAAGGTGCTTTTGCCTGCATCCACATTACCAACCACAGCCACTCTGATCGATAAAAAATTTTATTAATAACAAATTAAATTAAATTCTCACCAGTAAAGTAAAATGTCAAGTTCAGCAAAAAAATGTTTGACAAATTGTCACTGAGGAATTGACAATCAGTACATTATTTTAATAGAAAGTACTGTATAGGAACTCATAGCTTTCACTTGAATGTACATTAAGTCTAGGAATCTACCAACAGACTTAAAATTTGAATGCCTTTCCATGGCTTAATAAACAGTACCTCAAACTATAATTTGAGTGGTCACACACACTAGGAATTTGATCTATAGCTTAATTTCAATTAAAAAATGTATAAGTATCTTTAAGCAAGGAATAAATGACACCTCATGACTCTAGACATATAATGTTCAATGACTGTCTTTTAGGTAATTGTGAAGAAGAGCTCCCCAAAAAACCTGTCAGCCGACTGTCGGTCAATTGTCGGCCGACAGTTGACCGACAGGTTACTGACAGTCTACTGACAGCTAACCAACAGGTAACCAACAGGTTAAGAAAAAAGAAAAATTGTGGTAAAAACGAGCAGGTTTTTTGAGGAGCTCTTCTCCACAATTACCGTCATTTAATTAAATGACTACAGTCCTGATAGGGCAAGGATCAAGTGAAAACCAAGATTAACAAACTTATTTTCCTCAAGTACATAAATAAAGGATGCTTACCTCACTTCCATAAAATCACTTTCATCTGCCCTGTTACGTACAAGATACTCTGCAACAGTCCCTTCCTCTGCTGATTTCTCTCTAAGCAAAACAATGTCAGCATCACAGGCTTCACATAACAGTTTCAGAGAGTCCACTGAAGCTTTTAAATCCTCTGCATTGAGGCCACTTGGTGTACTATCTAAAGGATATTTGTCAACATGTACTTTGAATAATATTTTATAACTTCTATTTGCTTTACTATATTTACAAAATTACTGAATGTGTTTTTCAAAGTTGCTCGAACCTCTTGCATTCTTCTTCATTCAGAACTCGAACCACTTGCATTCTTAACTGCACTTCACATAGTTAAATCATGAATGGTCTTAAATTTTTGCTGAATTTTTACTGAATGTGTTTTTCACAGTTGCTCGAACCTCTTGCATTCTTCTTCATTCAGAACTCGAACCACTTGCATTCTTAACTGCAATTCACATAGTTAAATCATGAATGGGCTTAAATTTTTGCTGAATTTTTACTGAATGTGTTTTCACAGTTGCTCGAACCTCTTGCATTCTTCTTCATTCAGAACTCAAACCACTTGCATTCTTAACTGCAATTCACATAGTTAAATCCTTTTTTGCAGTGACCAAGGTCCACATTCTTGCTGACATGCCTACATTGTACTTCCTACGCATTATTGTGAGTTGACTGTACATGTAAGTGAAGTTAAAACTAAAAGTGACTAATAGCACTTAACGTCCAAGTTGCTAGTGGAGGGTGGGTGCCCAAGAAGCCCGGGGGCTGCAACCGCAATCACAACCCCAAGGCACTAGAATACCCGACTGGCCTGCCCAACCCGCTTCCAAGCCAACGAGCCCCCCGTGCCAAGCCCCCCTCAGGCACCCGTCACACTCAA
>JAHPZR010014431.1:17500-35000 GCA_019787425.1 Platygyra sinensis | reverse complement strand
AAAAAAAAATCAAAAAAAAAAAAACACAAAACAGAAAGGAAAATAACTTACAAGATATAAATTGAAAGGCACCTAAGAATTACTTGCAGTCTACCTTCCATATAACAGTGCTAACGTGTTATGGTGAATAACTTAAGGTATAATTAATAACTGTAAACATATCGCCTCGAGTCTTTACCTCCTTTTTGGAGTATTAATTTTACAGAGGGGAGAAGCAGAATTAGTAAAGAGCACATTTCTCCATTTGCCATTGCAACAACATTTTCGTTTGGAATTCTTTCTGGATTGGTTTTTTTTCAAAGCACTTACAACTGAAGACATATTGTTTCAAAAGAATAACAAACAAGTGTAGTCTGCGTCGTGGGTATTCGGATAGTTGATGAAAGTCGGGTATTTCATTAAAAGTAATTTGCTCGTTAGACAGATTAACTTCGGTATCGTTTACGCGGTTAAACCACACCAACGCTTCAGAATAGAATGATTTTATCTCGGGGCAATGTAAGAAAGTATGCTCTATTGAGTCTGAGTCGGGACAAAAGGTACAGGTTGCGTCATCTGTTAATCTAAATTTGAGTAGCTCTTTTTTGGTTACTGTAATTCTATGCAATAATCTAAAAGAGAACTGTCTTAACTTGTTGTCTCTTGTTGTTTGATATATAAAAGAAAACTTGTTTTTCCATTCTGTATAAGTAGCGGCATAATTGACTTTCCAGGCTTTGATGCCCGTTGGCTCTACTGTGGGGTTTTTATTTAGTATTTTATAATAGTGTTTGCATCGCATGTCTGCCAAATCTACAGGACTGTTACCAGGAAACAAAGATACCGCAGTAGTATTTAGGAGCTCATGAGAGGGAGCTTCACAACCTCTTGCTTTTTTCTTCAAGTCAGTTGGAATAGCTGCTATGAGTTGGAAGTAGTGGAGATAATTTGTTTTTATGTTGAACTTATCTTGAAATTCTTGGAATGTTAGGAAGTTTCCATCTGCATTTAGGATATCTTGTACAGAGAGAATGTTCTTCTTAAACCAAGATTTCCAGAAAAGAGTATTTTTATCAATTGTTATTTCCTCGTTGTTCCATAGCAGGAATCTGCCATACGAAAATATATTAGTCTTCTCTTTAAATTCTTGAAAGTATTCTAAAAGCTCCCGATAGAAAGTAGGTAAACTATTATTTATGGAAGACGCATTATAGTAGCATTTAAGAAGGAATTTCAAGCTACCATGGGTATTGAAATAATAATTTGGAATTGCTTTCCATGAGTCGGTGGTGCTACTTAATAACCGACTTATCCACGCTAGGCGGAGTGATTTTACTGCTGCAAAAAAGTTTACAAAATTAAGACCTCCTTCCGCAAGAGGTTGGTACATTACCGTTCTTTTTATTTTGTCATTTTTGTTTTTCCACGGATACGACTTTTAAAACCAAGGATTTGGTTCCTCACCTCCAACTCCAACTTCATAGATAGTCTCTCCATGCCCTTCATCCAGCCTCTCCTTCAGTTTATGAAGTAAAAAGTCAAACTGTTCATCATCAGGACTGATCAAAGCCACCTACAGCAGCAACAAAATACAGTTGCATGTTAACATTAATAAACTACCAAAAGCAAGCATTATTAGAATTTGACATTCTGCAGATGGCTCTTGTTAGTATTTATTCCTGGCTTTTAGCATATCAAGCAGTTGATAGGCAGGCTGATACACAGTCCCTTTTGTCCACTCCACCATTGCTATCTTTACCAGTTTCCATTGCTTGGTAACCAGGTATTGATTTCTTAGTTTGTTTGATCTTGCAGCAGGACACTGTGAGTAGACTTGACATGTTGCTTGCATTTCTGCCAACCCATTCCTTTTATCTTTATTCAGTACTTTTACGGTATTTTATTCTCGTTATTCATGTATTATCCCAGTAAAATATTGCCCAGTATACCAGACCTTTATTAAAAGTTTGTTTGAGGAGCTTGTGGCTAGGTTGTAGGTTTCTTGTGGACAATTTTCATCAATTTTCATCAGTGGATGGGGTCGACAAACAAAGGGAAAAGAGGGAAAGCTTGCAGGGCTGTCATCAAGGGCTGTAACCTATAGCACCTGTTACAGGCTGCCGAGTATCATTGATCGTTTCTTGATGCTTAAGGTGAAATTACCTGTTGTTGAAGAATTCACCCATAAAGTAACTAATTTGTTTCGAGTGTAGAGAATACAGGTGACTTTAAACTTAGTGACAGCCCTGGCTTGTACCCTTAGCAGCCATGTATTACAGTATTATCATGTATGCCATACCCTTTGATCAACTCCTTGTTCTTTGCCATTTACAGTGCTACCATCCTCAAGGTAAAACTCGCCATCACCATCTGGAGCAAACAGGTTGTCAGCACCATCTGCAGATCCATTTTGTGCACCAGCCAGTGAGGATCCTGAGAATTTCTCCTCTACATTTATGGTCTCTGCAGCAGCACTCATTCTTCTTTTATACCTGAATTAAAATCAGGGAACCTATATTAAACGTTGCTAGTTCATGTGTGGTTTCTGGGTATGAGAAGGTTTAGGATACTTATCATCTCGCTTTAGGATGCAAATCAAGGATGTTGGTTTCACTTTAAAAGGTGTTCAGGAAAAAATCCTTCTAATTTTAGCCATAAAGCCTGGGAGAGGGGGGGTGGTTGCTGCCATACACAGGCTATATTGGTATGTGCTGCTGTGAAGGGTACGGTTTTCAAGCAGTTTACCCTAGCTTAGGGTATATAAACAAGGCCGTAGCCAGGGGGGGTCCTGGGGTGCCCGTGACCCCCCCTTTGTAAGCCTTTTTGTGAGCAAACAACCTACAATATTCAGGTGACAATCTGATGAGTACCCTCTGTATGAGTCAGTGTGACCCCCCCTTTGAAAAATCCTGGCTACGCCCATGATAAATCAGAGCGTTTGGGTCTAGAACAGGGTATCATTTTTCACAAAACTAAGGAAACCAGAAATTGCTACTCAAAAATATATATAGAAAATAAAATCGACAAGTTTAAATTTTTACAACTCAGCCTCCACAGAGTTGATAGATGACTATCATAAAATGCTACTGGATATTATCAACTGTCAAAAATCAGTTTCTGGAAAACAGCTAGTCCAGGATAGGAGTGATTCGAGGAGCTTACTCTAGTATAGGGTAGCAAAATTCAGCTGAACTAGCTCTGTTAGCTCTGGTATAGGCTAGGGGTTCCCAGGTCCCAGCGGCACATCCCCACCCAGAAATTCCTAAAGTACCTTCCCTGGGCATAAAAGTATCTTTCAGAGCGCACTATAGAAATAATAACTAAAAACACTGTCATTTCCATTTTAAGTGGTATCTTCAAGAGGCCAAATAAAGAGCTAGACTTTCATAAAAGTACGTACTTCGTCTTGTTTTACTAACACTGTATGAACGACCTCCAGTGACAAAGTTGCTTGCTCAACCGTTTCGCGACTGTTGCATGGCTGCTTAGCAGCCCAACATATTCCACCCTGAAACTCACGACGTTGACTTGAAGAAAGTCTAATAAAGCTCAAACAACACATAGGTTGATCTCCCTTAAAGGGTTTAAGTCAAATTTCTATATGCCACCCCCCCCCAATATACCCAGTCTCATCCACCTACACGGTCAGTATAAAACACGGACTGCGGACTACGGACTACGGACTACGGACTGGGTATAAAACACGGACTTAGGTATAAAACGCGGACTAAGCATTAATTCGGGACTGGGTATAAAACACGGACTGGGTATAAAACGCGGACCGAGCATTACGGACTCGGTATAAAACACGAAGAAAGCTTCTACATTGAATAAATTCTCGCACGAACGTTTTCATAAATAGAAGCTATCTGTATAAATTATAGAAGTCTCATTTCCCGAAAGTTCTCGCTCATACAGGTTTAACCAAACTCAAGAGAAAATGATAGGATTTTCTCTTGCCATACTCGATTGCCGAAACAGAAATAGAAGACACTGAAAGTCACAAAATTGACGAGCTGTATGAATTTTCGAATGATTGAAACCATGATTAACTGTTTTGAAAGATCAACAGTCGAGAGAATTGAGGAGAATTCGAACGACACGTCCCGCTGTTATTTGTTCGATCATGTATTAAATAAATACACATACATATGGCCACGGCGAAATGAGGAACAAAAAGTTGACAAAAAGAAGAAACGACATTACACAAGGATAGCAGCTCTCCACGCTTAATATCACCTTGGAAAAGCAGGGACAAAAAAAAAGAAAAATAAATTACTTACAAGACAGGGTATTTGTATTTGGTCACCCACCCAAGTACTATCCGCGCCGAACAGGGCTTAACTTTGTTGAGCAGACGAAACATGTTGCTGTCCTTGTGGTATAGTGACTCACCCAAGATGGCTGGCATTGGAGGTGAGGGCTGCGACATATAGTTTCATATATTAATTCTTCTTTTCTTGCAAAGTTTCGATTTCCGATAAGACAGTACATGAGGAGATGTAACGCTGTTGAAAACATTCACATTCACAAAGTTATCGGTCCGTGAGACCGAATTATCTTCGTCCGAGAGACCGAGGCAATTATTTCGAAAGTGCCGCATGTCCGATCACCAAAGCATGTTCCTCTAAATTTTTGTTCTCTACTTTCCCAGCCATGCAGTATCAGATTTTTTTTTCTCTTTTTTAATACCTTTTCTCATCTTAGAAATTTAAAAAAAAATGCTTCCATCGTGGAGTCACTATACCACAAGGACAGCAACATGTTTCGTCTGCTCAACAAAGTTAAGCCCCGTTCGGCGGGGATAGGACTTGGGTGGGTGACCAAATACGAATACCCTATATTGTAAGAAATTTATTTTTCTTTTTTTCTCCTTCCTTTTCCAAGGCGATATTAAGCGTGCAGAGCTGCTATCCTTGTGTAATGTCGTTTCTTCTTTTTGTCAACTTTTTGTTCCTCATTTCGCCGTGGCCATATGTATGTGTATTTATTTAATACATGATCGAACAAATAAACAGCGGGACGTGTCGTTCGAATTCTCCTCAATTCTCTCGACTGTTGATCTTTCAAAACAGTTAATCATGGTTTCAATCATTCGAAAATTCATACAGCTCGTCAATTTTGTGACTTTCAGTGTCTTCTATTTCTGTTTCGGCAATCGAGTATGGCAAGAGAAAATCCTATCATTTTCTCTTGAGTATGGTTAAACCTGTATGAGCGGGAACTTTCGGGAAATGAGACTTCCATAATTTATACAGATAGCTTCTATTTATGAAAACGTTCGTGCGAGAATTTATTCAATGTAGAAGCTTTCTTCGTGTTTTATACCGAGTCCGTAATGCTCGGTCCGCGTTTTATACCCAGTCCGTGTTTTATACCCAGTCCCGAATTAATGCTTAGTCCGCGTTTTATACCTAAGTCCGTGTTTTATACCCAGTCCGTAGTCCGTAGTCCGTAGTCCGCAGTCCATGTTTTATACTGACTACCAAAATACTCTCCGCTGACTGGTTATGCATCACCGGCTCAGAAAAAAACCAATCGATAATCTCGAATGGCGATTTCTTTTTCTCACACAACGATTTTTCATTCTCAACAGTTAATTTAAATCTCGCATGGCAGCTTTTCATTCTCGATTGGTACTTATGATCTCGCATGACATTTTTTATTCTCGTATAGCAATTTTAATTTCTCATACAGTGATTTTCTAATCTCACGTAGTGATTTTCCAATCTCGCACAGTGATTTCTCATTCTCACACATCGATCACTGAGACTCGATAGGTGATTTTCAACTCAACCCACTTTTGTCATGCTTGGCTTGCCATAATCTTCTCTATAGCTACTATCTAATTAAAGATAATTTTTAGCGAACCTAGCCTTGATATCAGAACTAGTAGTTTTGTAAATATAACTATTACCTGAGGAAAAGTTTGAGCAAAACTTTCCGTGCAATGATGAGCATTGATGTGGCCTTGCCACCATCTTGTGCGAAAGAGTTTCGTGACCATTCCAAAATAGTTAAACAAGTGAAACAACGCAGAGACCGAGAGCCGTCTAGATTACCAAGATTAAAGATTATAAGATCCATGAAAAAGAGAAAAGTTAGGTGCGAGCTGACGTGTAGTCTCAAAGTATATTCCTAACTCGTCCAGATTGTATGTACGGCTTAGTGACTCACTATGAGTTATGGTATGTAACATATCTGAACAAACGTGAATGTCTTTTCAGTAACTTTTTTTAAAACTAAAAAGTGTGACAGCAAGCAAATTTTTGCAAAATAACAAACAAATAACTAGTTCACAAAATAACAAAATCAACCAGCAGTACCAAAAGACAGTGTCTCAAGAATGAAGCCTTTGACATCTGGTGATATCGAGTTAAATCCAGGCCTGAACAAAATTGAAACGGTCAGACTACTGTATATTGTCAGTTGGTTCCACTATGCTGTTAAAGTGCACCTAACCCCCAATTTTTCTTTTCACTAAAACAATAAAGCTTATTTTGTGGAGTAATTAGCCGCAAAAATTTTTCGATTTGGTAAATCCTCGAATTTCTGTGCCCCCTTGAAACCGAGTTTCGTATGGTTCACGACCGAGCATAGGGAGTCTGGGGAAAGTAAAGCCGTGACGTCAAATCCAGAACGAAAGCTTCGGCTGTCCCAGTCGGGCCTTTTACTCTGTGTGAGCGTAGAAGCCTTTTATCCGCACAAGTTTTTCGCTGGGGCTCCACAGTCGACAGATTTGTGTTTTTATCAACAATATCTTCTACTTCGTCGGATTCTGAAATGAGCTTTGACTCACAAGACTCCGAAATTTATTATATCGCTGAAGAGAATGACGACTCGCACTTGTCAACAAAGCAAAGTGAATAGTTAAACGATGACGGCCGAGCTGATTTATATGCTGACAACTCTCTGGCCAACGAAGAATGGATAGACAAATGAGGTGGATGCTGACAAAGAACTCGAACGAGCTCTGATGGACAGACCCGAAGGCAATGATAAGTAGAAGTCAAAGAGACTGTAGCGTGTATTTACTAAATTCGCGCATTCTTCGATCTCGCATTAACATACTTTCGTATTAATAAAAGTCAAGTCCGTTTACTTTCTCAAATTATTTTAACTTCATTCGTTCAACGTAGATCAAAATGATTATCCCATGACACAATGTTTGTGTTCTTTTCCTGCGAGTGTGGAAATTGTAGCGTCGCTTCCCATCAAAACATCAGCGAATGTTATTGTTGTTATTATTATATTAAAGTGAGTTAGAAGGTTGTCAAGACTCAAAGAAGAGTGATCCATGTTCTTGAAGATATTGGTGCTGATGTTATCTTAAAGTGTGTTACTGAATATCCAGGAATTAAACCTGTATGGCTTCAGAAATGGAGTTTTAAGATTAGCAGCGGGCAAATACAAAACTATCTCGTCGGCTGACTGCTGTTGTTTCGCAGATCAGATGCAACAACGGCTGCATGAATCGATGGACAAACGGTTATTCCAAATTCGTCTCGCTTAAGTCACTGAGTCAGCAAAATCCCTTCCTCTCTCTGAAAATCCATGCCAGGCATCGAGCGAGATTATCTGGTTTGAAATACTTTATAGAATAGATCACCGAACTCTTAGACGGCTATCACTTTGCACGAATCGAGCCATTACTTTGTACGTTTCTTCTCTTCAGGACATCTCTCCATAAAACGGTATGGCATGAAGCGGAGTAACTCCTGTAAGTTTGTTGTGTTGCTACATCACACTACAGCTAACCTGGCTAGCATTTTCTTCGAACAACTTCTCCGGCCTTACCACAGAAACAAGTAAATATGCGAATCTCAGAATCATCGTGTTCTGGATTTGACGTCACATCCGGCCCTCGTCCTTTAAACTCGGTCGAGCACCAAAATGGCGGTAATTTCACGTACTTTGACGAGCCATAGAAAATCAAAGATTTAACGAAATCGAAAAATTTTCGCGCTAATTACTCCACAAAATAAGCTTTATTGTTTTAGCGAAAAAAAGTTTTTGGGGTTAGTTGCACTTTAAACATGCGATTACGTTAGCTAGGATTGAGACCTGTTGATGTTGGTGGTGAAGGCGACTGTTTTTTCCGAGCAGTTTTTCATCAGTTATATGGTGATCCCAATCATCACTCATTAGATTCATTAGACAAGCTGGCGTTCAATGCCTTAGCAATAACCCTGAACGTTTTATTGAAAGCAATACTGAGAATTCATGGAATGAATATATAATTAATATGTCAATGCAAGGCACATGGTGTGATGCGCTGTTTGTACAAGCAGTTGCAGACTGTCAAAATGTAGCAATTCATATAAAATCTCATGAAATTTTTGCTGGGGAACCTTGATAGAGCCACATTATTTAGCACAACATCCACCAACAACAATATTAAGACAACACCTTTTAAGAAATTCATGACAAACTTTAAAAAAAAAAATGCTCACTCACGTACCTGGTTTTCGAACGTCCAAGGTCAAACCCAAAAGCTGCGGAGACAAAACGCAAATATCCTTCGTTCGCGAAGCGTGCGTTGCTTTGTTTCCCATGTGACTGTTGAATTTCCAAATAGCAGACACACGTACGCATTGCATACCTATTTTTTAAATTAACCTATATATGCCACGACTATACCAGTTATGGCCGGTCAATTAATATAAGAGATGGTATGCCTGAAAAATAAAAGACTTGTCACCTTCACATGTCTTTTCGTCTTGACCCAGAGAAAAATTAGCTGGACATGAACATCCATAACCAGATGAATTTGCCACACAAAAATGGCTACATCCTCCATTATTCACAGCACAAGGATCTGAATCTCAACAAAAAAAAAAGAGGGAAAATGTTACAACTATTGACTAAAAGTACTGCTTTATTTGTAAGTTAATCAAAAATATGAACATGGGTATCGCTTTATACCAAAACTGTGCTAAAAATAAATACAGCAGTCGTGTTATACTAGCTTGAACAAACATTGCCACTGCCAAGCACGCCTTACGGTATGTAAAGTGCACACGTCTTTTTGTATTATGAAAAGGAAGAGGAAGAGCTGAGGTTGTGGAACAGAAAGATGAAGGGAAAAAGCTCCCTCTCAATGGAACCTGCCTCGTGTACAATATATCGTGTTATTCTTTTACAATGACACTTGAAAAACGGTTCACTTTAGGTAAGTGGCTCGCTTGCCCTCTCATGAGTATCAATGCGGGCTGAATAGGCAGCACATTTCAATGACCATTAAGTACAAGGAAAAGGTTTCGAATATATTTTCGCAACATAACGTCATTAATCGCAACAATTACATTTCTTTGGATTGGATTGCTGCATAAACTGCTTTACTTTGTTGTAATTAATCTGCAAAGATGTAATCGGACAGTGTAGTTGGACACTTAGATGTAAACGGACTCCTGTCATTGGACAGTTACATGACCCAATCATTTTTTTAGTATTCTCCACTAAATTCATCAGTTACAACATCGATTATAATTACTACAATAACCGATTCAAAAGGTTGATTTTGTAAATTGTAAAGTTTTTGACTGTGACAGTTTTGAAATAAAGAAAGAAAGTTTTTTTTTTTTTCTATATTTTAAATTATGAGTTTTCAATATGACCATTGAAAGTTATTTTTCAAATAAAATCTTACTGTTGTGGGAAATTGTAGCTGTTTTGTGTAATTGGTAGACCAATTCAATCTCTAATAATACTCGTGATTAACAAATTAATATACTCCTGATTAACAAATGATTTTGTCACGCCCTTGTATGATTACAGACTGAATAGGCCACTTTCAATATATTAAAATTCAGCTTGATAGTGAGGATTAGAAGACACAAACAAAAGAAATCAATAAACATGGTCATTCAATTTCCTTTGTTTGTGTCCTCTAAGCCTCGCTGCCATGCTGAATTTTAATATATCGAAAGTTGTCTATTAGATTCCACTCCTTTTTATTACCATTATTAATCATATTGATAACAAAATTCTCCACTGCGATTGGTTCAATGCCCGCCTATTTGTCATGTAACCAGCGTGCAATAACATGGGTGTCCAATTACAGGTATCCCATTTTGACTTTTGTAATAATAAACCTGTAATTGGTTACTACGTGATTCGCATGGCAATTACTCGCTTTAATTGCTTCCTAACACAATGTTTCCTACATCTTCCTACAAAACTTCTGAAAAGCGTCACAGGCGTTTTCGCTCCAAATAGGTTCTTAAAAGACATTTTAATTCCAAAATTTGCTATAGATGCGATTAATTTCTAATTGGACACCATGTTGTATAATTCAGGGGGTACTCGTGTTCATAATTTCAAATCGGCTGTTGCTTACTCCCTGAAATGTACTCCACCCGGTCCAATTACTATTATTAACCACACGAGTCTAAGAGTACACATAAAACTATTCGCTGCAATAAATTGAATAGTATCTTTTACGAAGCTATATTACAAAACGATTTCATCTACGCCCGTTCAACTAATAAAAAGAATGGTATGCCTGAAAGACTCACTATTTTCACATGTCATGTTGTCTTGACTCAGGGAGAAATTGTTTGGACATGAACATCCGTAAACAGATGAATTTGCCACACAAAAATGGCTACATCCTCCATTATAACCCACCCATTAATTTTTGATTGATTTTATTGGCTACTTTACGTCACGTGATCTAAATTGCCGGACAGGTATCACGCAATAACCCCCGCCCGCGTCGATATTTGTCCTCTGATTGTTTCCGTCGAGGAAAAACAGTCAGCCCAAGAATTTCAACTTTTCTTTTCTCTTATTTAATATGGAAGGAAACCAAACTGGTGTTACTGAGTCTAGCGATAATTACATTAAAAAGCTGATGGCAAGTGCTGTTCCGGAAAGTACAATAAAGTCACCAAAATACGCTGTCAGTGTCTTTGAAGGTGGAGAAAGTCACGAGTAGACTTTTAATATTTAGTCCTACGTAAATTTAAACCGATTCATTTTACAAAAAAAGATTTAATACAATGTGATAATTAACTATAAAATAAACCAACCGTTCGCGTCCGACTTTAGCGTGGAGGAAGGAGACAAAATTCCAGTTGCACTTGAACCATGTTGAAACCTTTTTTACGCAGAAACCAGAAAGTTCAGTGGAAGGAAAACCATACAGTCGCAGCTTGGTCTGAATGCTCCAGAAAGTTTTGCAAATTCGGCATGGTTTAACACCATTCTCTACTTCGGAAAGAGAGGCCGTGAAAACCAACGCGAGATGAAACCCCAGTGACCTTTAGCTCAAAACAACAACAACCGGCTGAAGTACTTCATTTGAAGCGAGAGAGCGACGAAAAATCAGTCCACCTTCAAGTGCTACAGATTTTACACATTCCGTGTTTCACAGATGTAAATTTTGAGACTGAAATACATTTCTTTCTAGTCAAGTTTATGAACAGTACGTCGGAATATATGAACCAAAAGCGCTAAGTTTTCGAGTTTTTGATCCAAGGGGCGTTACGAGAATTAAATTCAGTTGACAGCTTGTCAAATTTGGTCCAATCACAGTGGAAATAAAGTTAGTTAAACCAATCAAATTTACTTTGCTCCCTCACGTCAATCACCGCATTCGCCATCAGATCACCAATGGCTTTTTTATCATCAGTTTACGAGCGGTTTATTGCGAACTGAAAATTAATGGGAGGGTTATAAAATAAATAAACCCCTTTCTGGCTTGCTGGTATGTCGGCTGATAATGTCCTTGGCTGAGAGATTGTCCTCAAAATTTCACATTTGACCTCGAAGCTTCGCTTCTCGGCCAAATGTTCATTTTTCGGACAATCTCTCAGCCGCGGACATTATCAGCCGACATACCAGCCGCCTGAAGGGGTTTATTTACTAATTATTCACAGCAAAAGGATTTGAATCTCAAAAAAATAAGAAATATGTTGTATTGACTGGCACGGATACATGTTTTTAGAAGAGGGGTTCGATGGCATCCTCCCCGGAGTAAAAATAAATAAATAAAATAATATTTCAAGTCCTCGCAAGTGCAAATTCCGTCAATGGTATGCCTGAAAGACTTACTATTTTCACATGTCTTGTTGTCTTGACCCAGGGAAAAATTGTTTGGACATGAACATGATGAATTTGCCACACAAAAATGGCTACATCCTCCATTATTAGCAGCACAAGGATCTGAATCTCAAAAAAGAAGAAATATGTTGTATTAACTGGCGCGGATCCAGGTTTTTAGAAGAGGGGGTTCGATGGCATCCTCCCTCAGAAAAGGAATTAAAAGTCCCTGGAAACGCCGTTTTCGCCATTCTAAGGCAAAATCAGCATGTTTTAATACCTCATTTAAAAAAAAAAAAATGGTAGTAACCTGATTCTGAGCTTTTAAGAATTTTAAGAATGACTGTGTTCTTTTTTGGCGTTAGCTGTTTTAATTTAGGGGGTTAGATCGAGCCCAAGTTCCGCCCCAGTATTAATTAAGTAAAGTGCTGCGTTATTTTTAAGTTAATCAAAGATGTGGAGAAGGGGTATGGCTATGTATACGACAGCTGTGTTCAATGTGTACAATAGTAGTGTTTTTCTTTAGAACTGTTATACTATCTGCCTATGCAGCAAGGAAAGATCATTTTTGACCATGCACGCCTATATAAAGTGAACATAACATTTTGTGAAATAAAGGGGATGGGGAGGGGCTGAGGTTGTGGAACAGTAAGACGAAGAGAAAAAGTTCCCTCTTAATGGAACCTGCATCATCTCTTGGCATCATATTGGGTGACATGTAAAACAAATGCGTCTTTTCATGTTAATACTAACCATAGTGGTATGGAAGTGGCTGGAATCTACGGGTGATATTCTTCCATAATGACGCTTAAAAACGGTTCGTTGAGGTAAGGCGAGTGCCATGCATACCACCTCATGAGTACCATCGTGGAGCTAAATAAGCTGCACGTTTTGATGAGCATTAAATACAAGGAAAAGTTATTTTCGCCCTATAATGTCATTAATTTTATCTTTAACAGAAATCTCGATTGTGATTGGTTCTCCGCCCGCCTATTTGGCACAATCGTCGAGATATCGCGTGGGTGTCCAATTACAGGTATCGAACTTTTTGTAATCGGTACCTGTAATTCGATACCTACGTGTTTTGCCTGTCAATTATTCGTACTTTAATGGCTTCCTTTTAAGTGTTTCCTACAGTTTTCAAAACTTTTGAAAAGTGCTATAGGCGTTCACGATCAAAATAAGTTTTCAAAAAACCTTTTTATCCCAAAACTTGTTATAGATACATTTAATTACTATTAAACCTTGTGTTGTACAATCGTGCTCGTTAATGCCATGAAATCGGCTTCATGCTTCACGCTCATTCGATTTTGAAAATACTCGCGGTGTTAATCCCTGAAATGTACTTCACTCGGTCCAATAAGTACTTATTGACTGGCCCCTAAAGAAACAGTGAGTTTTTGTTTCTCCAAGACGTACCTTGAATGTTTCCCGAGGGAAATCGGAGGAAAACATTGAGCATGAGGGGAAATAAAACTCGCTCTTTTCCGCTAGACCAGTCATTAAGTGTTTTGTTATACCTAACAACTCCAAACTAGACAAAAAAAAATTGCTTTACGCGGGATGTGGTGCCGCGGTATCAAGGAGCTCGAACTGATCACGTGCGAGTCATAAGTTCTTTTTTGGCCTAGGGAGATGGTAAGTTTTGACCCACGGCACGTGAAGCGTTTTCCTCCAATCGGAAAAAAGTTTTCGAGTTGGAAGGCATAACAATTAACAATTATTGGACGAGATTGAGCAAAATATCCTGGTTTGTCAGTGGCGAGCAGATCAATTATTTGCCGAAGCCGAAGGCTGAGGCAAATAACTGATCTGCGAGACATTGACAAATCATGATATTTTGCGATAACCAAGTTCAATAATTGTTTTATCATTCGATCACCAAGTTTGTTTTCATATTTTAACCACTTCCTGTCAGCTCAGGGAAGCGATCTGCCATTTTTTTTTCTATCGAGAACGTGGTTCCAATTGCGCATGAGCAGAATATTATTTGCAGCAAAACACATTTAGACGGTACTACCCATGAGCAGACCATTTTTTGTAGGCAGTTTTTTTTCAGGTCACGTGGTGGACTCTCGGCCAATGGAAAGGAAGAAAAAAACGCATCGAATGATAATTGCTATTATTAACCTCTCGACTCCAGGAGAACACTTGAAATTGTTAGCATAATGACCTGTAGAAGATCCTGTATGTACCTATATTTGCAACACTTATTTCCTTTATTTCTGGTCAAATAATATAACAAATGGTATGCATGAGAGAAAAAGGACTTATCATCTTCACATGTTTTGTAATCATGCCTGAGAGAGAAATTACCTGTACATACACATACGTAACCAGAGAGACTTGATATACAAAAATAACTACATCTGCTATGTTATTTATACCTTTTTTCTAGAATAACTTACTTGTAGTGTTTGAGTTGATCAGTAGCAGAGAATTTCCCTTTTTATCCACTAATTCAATAAGAAAAATATAAATCAATCAATCAATTTAAAAAAACACTAACTGAAACTGCTTTACAATAAGGCTACATCATCCCTTGCTATGTATGTCACGTGATTCACTTCGCAATTACTAGCGCTTATAATAGCTTCGTTTGCAATGTTTCCTACAGTTTTCAAAACTTGTAAAAACGAGACCGACGTCTTCACCCAAAAGAACTTCTCAAGGGACATTTTTAATTCTGAAATTTTTTATAGATACAATTAATTAATATTTGCACCTCGTGTTGAATAATTCAGGGAGTAATCGTGCTCGTAATTTCAAACCGGTCTCGGGCTTAGTGCTGTACAAAAATGGCTACATCTTCCCTTGTAATTCATATCTTTCTTTCTGGAACTACTTACTTGTAGCATTTGTCTTGTTCGATGGCGGAGACAGAGAATCCCCGTTGTCAATATCCTTTCTTATAGAAAAAAAAAATGAAAAAAAAAACAGACGCATTTTCAACACAATAAGGCTACAACCTCTGCTGCCATATATATTTTATTCAGTTCTGGAATTACTCACGTTTAGTATTTGAGTTCTTCGATTGTAGAGAGTCGCCCTGTTCAAGCTCTGATTTAAGAAGTAATAATAATAACAATAACTTTAACGATAGCGATAAGGATAACGATAATAATAATGATAACGATAACGATAAGATACAGAAAACCGCCCTGTTCAACCTCTAGTTCTATAACAAAGAATAATAATAGTATTAATACAAAGAACCAAAAAAACGAGACGAATTTGCTACACAATAAGGCCACATCCTAACCTTTTTTTTAATTGCATTACGTACAATACACTTAGTGACATTACTTACGATACAGTTACTTACATTACACACAATAACTTACGATATACACCCAATTGCAATAACGTTGACACAGAAAAAAGCAAAAAGCAAAAAGCCAAATAGGAATTAATTAGCGAAATTTAAATTTCTATTGCTCTTAGATACTGTATATGAATGAAAAATACACTTTTTTTATTCATGCCATTCATTTACATTATATTTTTATTCATGTACAGTATCTGAGAGCAATGGAAATTTAAATTTCCCTTATTAATTCCTATTTGGCTTTTGGCTTTTTGCTTTTTGCTTTTGTTTTTTTCTATGACAATGTTATTGCAATTAGGTGTATACAGGTCTTCCAATGTCATTAACAAAACAGCTGCTTCCGCATTTACATAATTGTTTTCATTTACTTAGGTTACGTAAATTACTACTACCAATTTAGCGAAGGATGTTTGCAAAAAGTAATCATTTAAGTGGCCGAAAAAAACAAAATAGATATCCTGTATACATAAAATAATAGTAAAAATAATAGTAAAATTACAGAGTACAATTCGCCCATTTCGACTGTAAGAATTTTATTTTACTACCTTTTCGTGCAATGTATGCTTCTGTTTCATACTTGAGTTCAATTTTAGCCTTAAATCCAACGATATTTGGAAAGGATTGGTTTCTTCTACAGTCCCACAAGTAAATTTTTGCAATCTGCAAAAAATGGTTTAGTAAGGGGCATGGTATTGTTAAGAGGCCCACTGCGATATCTTCTAAAGTTAGGTGAATTTGCTCATCTCTTACTACTGACCAATACGCTCCAAAGTCTCTCCAAAATGCTATAGAGAAAGGACAATGGTACAACAAATGGGTTTAAGTTTCAACTTCACTTTTACAAAAAGTACAGTCTTTGTGTGAAATAAAGCCAATTTTGTAGAGCTTGTCATTTGTATAAAGGATTCTATTAAGAACTTGATACTGAAAAGCTCTGACGTAAGGTTCAAGAGCAATTTTATGTGGAAGCAAAAAGGCTTGTTGTAGTTGCTATTCTGATAGGTTGAAATCTCTATGAAGAACAGCGATTGCATTAGGTAGTTTGGCTTTCTTGCTAATAAATAGTAAATAATAATCCCTTGATTTCTTTGTGTTCACACAAAATACCTCGCCGCCATTGCCAGTGGAAAATGATGGTATATTAGAGAATGGGAGTGTTCTTGTAGTATTTTTCCAGGTGAAATGGAATGGAGTCCCGAAGGCCCGTCCAGATAAGAAAATTGGACTTTTCAATGTTCCTCGCGGCAATTTCAAAGGAATCAATATTATTACAATTTAAAAGGAGATCCATCAGGTACACTATACCTGAAAGGAAGAAATTTTTATAAAAAACTGGACTGCCGTCTATACGAATATTCCGATTATTCCATATTATATTCTGCCAGTCTTTTACCGAAGCAAAGTCTTCCCGAAACTCTGACCACCATTTTAAAAGTTGAAAATAGAAAGGAGAAGGAACCGAGAGGTCATTAACATCGTAATTACAATTAAACAAGAACAGGCCTCCAAACTTTGTTAAAAGGTGAGAGAGGTACCATTTCCAAGGGCCTTCCGTGACATTATATATCCTCTGTAGCCAGGCTAAACGCAAAGATTTAATCATACAATCAAGGTCAATCATTCTTAAACCACCTTTAGCGTAATCGTTAATTGTCGAAAGACGTATTGTCTTATCTGGTCCATTCCACAGAAATTTATAAACTAGTCGATTTAACTCTTTTACAAATTCGTCCGCAACAGGCAGGAGGGAGCATATGTAAACAATTTTCGGAATAACTAGGGTTTTGATGACAGTCACTTTGCCGTAAAGTGATAAACCTCTACAGGACCATAGGTTCAGGAGTTTTTTAATCTTATCCAAATTCTCTATGAAGTTTTTCTCTCGAAGAAGGGTTAGATCGTATGAATAATATACACCTAAAGCCTTGATCGGTTCGCGAGGCCATTTAATACCGAAAGGTTTAGAGTTGTTATTCTGCAAGATCCGATCCACATTCCTTCTGTTTTACTGTAGTTTATTGCTAAACCTGAAAGCAGTTTGAAAGTATCTAATAAGTCAAAAAAGCTCGGGCTGAGCTAAAGTCGGCAAGGGTTGCTGTTGTATCGTCTGCGTACTGTAGCAGTTTGGTTTCTCTGCCATCGATTGAA
>JAHPZR010014431.1:0-7500 GCA_019787425.1 Platygyra sinensis | reverse complement strand
TTATATTTTTGAATCAAGACAAGGTCCACGAGATATAGCTCTTATTTGACGCCTTAGGAGCTCTTCTATCCAGCTCGCAATCTTAACGACGATATCTATATCATGCATCAGAAAATAGCCGAATTTGGAAAAAAAGACACGCGCGCTGATATCGAGTTACCTTTCCATAACTCCACAGAAACATAAAACTATCACAAGTTGTTGACGTAATGAGAATTCACATTTTTTGTGATCAAAGTAATTAAACAAGCTGTTTCTCTTATTTTTCGTCGCGGTGTGTTCTGAAAGAATTAGACACACGAGTAAAAGTTTAAAAAAAGCGAGTGCTTCCACAGTATTCCGTAGTTAAGACACTTTTTACCTAATACTCCAGCTCGTTTGTTGCACCCCACAAATATATATACTGAAAAAAAAAAAAAGAAAAAAAATGGAGTATGACCTAGGGGCGACCCAGCATACGTAAAGTAGGGCATTGGGAAGTAAGCTGCGGGTTCTCGTATCAAGTAGTTTCATATTTTTTCCTATTCAGACTGCCGTGAAGGGAACGCTCAAGCTAGTTGCAGCCTTATGCGGAACAGGCTTTGAAGCTGGGGTGGACAACTCAGAGGGCCTCCCTCTGTTATTTAAGCAATGGACCGCATGTTTCTATGGTTTATAGGCTGATAAACCACGCGGGATGTTGGTAGGACACAAGAAGAATTCGTAAATCACGAGCCGCAGGCGAGTGATTAACGAATTCCCCGAGTGTTCTAACAACATCCCAAGTGGTTTATCACGCATCTAAACCATAGAAACTTGTGGTCTGTTGCTTTTATATAATAATTCAGAAGACGCGTTATTTTCCCATGAGTTTACCGGCACAATAAACCATAGCTGATTGATCAATCAGAGGGCGCGCATTGATTTGGGTATTATATAAATACTCATGGTATATTAAAAACTACGACAATGAAAGAAAAAAAAAAAACAAAAAAACAAAACTGACAAGGTTTATGAATGGTCCAAAACTTTTCTATCAAATACAAAGCATGTAATCATGAAGTCATTTGACTTAAAAGAAAAAAAAAGCTATAACAGAACAATTACGCTGTATGGGGACTTAGGAGTTAGAGTTTATTACCAAATAAGCACGGAACAGTTGACTCTGAAAAAAAAGGAAAAGCTACAGCACCTTACTATTGACTATACGAGCAAAAGTAACTAAGCTGTTGCACATGTATGGCTATTCACAAAAATTAATATGCAAGTGTGTTGACCCTATATTTAGAGGCTTGATTACCAGTCGCTGTTCGAACTCGAGAGAGGGGCGGAAATCAAACCTGCATAGAACCGTTTCTGACCTTCCTCCGAATATTTAAGTAGAATCTACAGCAGTTGGAGATTTCTGAAATTCCAGACTACCCTGGGTGGGAATTAACTTTACTCTAAAAGTGCCTCTCTCCACCAAAGTGAAGAAAAGACTTGATTCTGAGGAGTAACTCTGCAGTCAACTAGAACCACCATCTAGGGGGAGTAGAAACTCTCCTAGTCGCTTTATCCTTCTGAAACCAGAAAGTGCCGGCCTGATGGGCCACTTGGCTCGTTGTAGACTTTAGCTATGCTACTTTTGATAGGCTATTTCCGTAACCAATACCCTTCACTAGAAAAGAACCAAAAGTTACGTTTTCACTGATGTATTTCATCTTTGCTGCCCATTCGTTATTGAATTTTGATTTCATATATCTATATGCTCGGTTTCTGCACAGAATTTGTAAACGCTCTTTTTAAACAGTTAATGTTTTAGCGAACCATCAGTCCAGATAGTGTGCAATCAGATCAGCATTCGATTACCTCGTGGTAATGCGGACGCGGACGCGTGGAGGACAACAATTTTCACTCTAACAGTTTAACTGTAAAAAGTTTAATCAATCAGCACCCTGAACGTTTTGCCTACTCGTGCACATAAATTCTACTCACAAAAAAAGCCGTAAAAAACGTGTACACCTGCATCAAGAACTCATTACAAGTTAAGTATGGATTAGGTAATCGCAGTCATGATAACCGTCTATTCATCTTATAATTTGTGCGAACGTTACATTTAAATACAAACGTCTTACATGTTAAAAGCTTGTGCAATCATCTTTTTCCTTACAATGTGATACGTAGTGTCTAACTCCGATCTTTCTTATACCTTATAAAAACTCACTTTCACTTCTAACAGCAATAAGTTTGCCATAATGTTGTATTTTTGTGGATAATCTGTTGCTTTGCAATGTTCTGTTTGTTATGGATAACGCCTTTCTAGAACCAAATCATTCCTGAACCACGGTAAGCACACATTTTAAGAACAATGCACCTCCAGTATATGACAAGCCTGGGACACGAACACCACTTGCCTCCACAAACAAACCGGAACCAAGGGAAACAGATCCTGACGGGATACCAACAGGATAACTTGCGGAAAACTGCCAAGAAGATTTGAATGGCATGAGATTGACAGCTCCAGGATGGGCATCGCCATATCTGGTAGAAGGCGCTCCATACAAGCGGGGTGTCACAACTGCAGGGATTTCCAAAAGGCTGGCACCAGTCAAGAGGACCGCCACGATGAATAATACATCTGAGGAATGGAAATAAACCGTAAAATGTTTTGGCATTCATATTTTATTCGAGGGAAATAACATTTAGCGCAACCCCAGCTTAACTGTTGTTAAATAAGGCTAGTCAATCATAATTCCGTTTTTGCCAGTCCCTTTAACACGCCCTGATTTCCTCCCGGGGTAAATTATTGTTGCCTAATTAACAATTAGATTATGAGCTCGAGATTTCTATGAGGTGATAGTTGATGAGGCCGAAGGCGGAATCAACTATCACCTCATAGAAATCGAGAGCGAATAATCTAATCGTTTTAGTAGAATTCTAACTGAAATTAACAAAAATAAACGGTTTCCAATGATTTTTCCATGCATTATTGAACCTTACCCTTAAACAAAGTTGCACGTATCGAACTGTTTCTTGGCAAATTTGTAGTTGTTTACGCGCGTACCCGCTTTTTTCAATATTTTCTCAAGTTTTTACAGTCAAGAAACCGTAAACGTGCTTCTTTTAGTTTTCTCAGGAATGTAATCACACGTTTACTCCTAAATTTCCTTCCAAAACCTTGGGGATGACCGGCAGCAACTGCACTCTAATGGCTGATAGTATACGAGTAGCTCAGCCAGTCAGATTGCAGCATTTGCATTAGTAGGCATGTAGAATTCTACTAATAAGCAATATTGAATGGCACGTGCCGAGTTTTGCCTAGGTATCTGAAGAAACTGGAGCTGGATTAAGATCCAAGATAGGGGACACTAAAACTGTTGGCATCCCGTTAAAGCTTGCCTTTTTTGAGGCCTTTAATTGTAACTGTGATGGTCGATCATGGCTTCATTGATCTCATTCTCCGCAGCTCAGATATGATCTTTCATATGTTCACTTGTATCTTTACCGTATACGGGTATATTGAGAACTCACAATGTGACCAGCTCGCAGTTGGCTTGATAGCTCAGTTCTGAATTTTCAGTATTTTTCAGGCTTCAATCTCACAGACGCCCGAGAAGTCTGTGCAACTGCGATGATAAACCATATCTTCACATCATAATTTCTGTCGATAATGACGCCCCAGATAGTTAGATATTAGTTGATTGACATCATAATTTTTAAATCAGTTAGTTTTAAATTTGACGTATTAGAAATGAATTAAAAAAAAAAAAAAAAAATTTGTACTATTCAAAATCAGTGCTCGTAAAGTTCTTTTGAGATTTGTAACAAACGGGGTGACATCAAGCATATAGTCATAAAGCAAAGTGTGCTTTCCAAGATTCAAGAGAGCAACAAACTATTCTGGGACATTTTGTCACCTGTCATGCTCCATACACGCGTCATCTAATCCGTCCTTTTGTCGGGAGGCACTGACGGCAGGCACTGTTCACATAGCTTGTAGTATACCAGCAAACGCCCTTACAAGGTTTCTGTGGGTACTTTGTATAACCACCCTGGAAGGGTCCACACCAGTTTCCGTACCAACCAGTCCATCCCCCTCCCGGCCGTTGTCCAATCCCACGGCGGCGACCGTCTTGAGGTCATGAACATTTCATCGGCCAGACTGCCATTATTAACTGATGTCGTTTGGTTCATTAGCTTCGTCAAGTTGGAAGATGCTTCCTGAATTTCATTCTCTATTTCAGGATCTGTGGATCCAGTGGACTCTTGATCTGGGTGGAACAGACACGACTTTTTCTTGCTTAACTCAGTTTCTGTCATACCTTTTTTTATTTTACTTAGATGTTACGTGCAGACAGTAGTCACTTTAGTGGCAGTATAAAAGTGTCGATTAGATGTTTGTATTTTCATGCACACGTTTGAAACACGCACGACTGTGCGATGGCCCTTTGCAAACAGCAAGAACGACAAAAACAAGATATGTTGAACTTTAACTGCCTTAATATGTTTATTTGTTTCAATCGATAATATATATCCACCCTTTTGGTAGTTGGTCGACTGGAAAGAAAAAAGAACATAAATCAGACGTTTTCGAAAATTTTAAAATTCTTTTAATTTGGGATGTATTCGAAAGTATCACGCCCAATGAATGCCTAAGTTTTGTTAGTTGAAAAAAAAAAGCACAAATAAATATTAAAATAATAACAGAATGTGAAATACTTACAAAGCTTCGAGTCATTTGTCTGGTAAAAGGGCTCCTCAATTGTGTCGTTCTCTTCAATATACCTGTAGCAGTTTAGTTGTTTATAATCCGTGAAGTTCAGTTCCTTTTCCTTAGAACGCATATGAATGCTACCGTTTGGGAGATGCAGATAGATCTAGTAGAGAAATTACTTCATAAAATTGACGAAATAAACGGAAGAAGAAATGATCATTTGAATGAACTTAACAAATCTATGGGCGAAAAAACTCAAAATATGTAGAGAGAGATATATAATCTTGACGAAGAGCAGTCTATCGATAACGTCTTTTTGCTCTAGCAAGGTTCAAGATCTCACCTCGTAAATCTTTCCATTTCGCCCTTTCGCTCGATATACGTCCACATCAGTGTCATTATCAACTTGAAATAGGACATGAGTCATATTTCCCTCGACGTGTTCCTGTGATAAGGAGATTTATCAAGTCGTTATTGCGTTAAGTTTCATGGCGTTTGATCTCAGTGACTAAGAAATTCAAAACTAATCGAGGATAAATCTCACACGTTTTGATGAAGTAAAAGAATCATACACCGAATGACATTGAACTTGTTGATCCTGTCCGTTCAGCCGCAGTGGACTTAAAAACGTTTGCTCGGCGGTTTTTGAAAACGTTAGTAACTTACCGATTAAGGGTAGCGTGTTTCAGTAAATGCCTCGGAATCATGTCCCCTTCAAGATCAGTATAAATGCACTTGGTTTGTTGAATTTCCCATTTTTCTGGAACAATGAAAGTACTTTCTCTTCTGCAAAATAAAATGTGAAGCCACGCGATCAAGAGTTATGTAGTTTGTTTGTCTAATACATTTATCAAGCAGGCGCAAGCCTGGACGTATACTGTGACAATTACGTGGATATCGATCAGCTTCAATTATTGTAAAGAGGCAGCTTTTTTGTTTTGGTTTTGCACTGAATATTTTCTTGTTAGCAAGCGTCCCAGTACCAGGAGCTTTTATCCACAGTTTTGATGGTGACGGGCAAAATTAGAGTGACAGCAAAAAAAGATAATAGTAAAAAAAAATCTACGATGCAGAGGGTAGCGGGCTGAGCAATGGGAACATAAACAATCGCCTACTAAAAAACACCTGCTGAAAACATAACTGCTGATTTAAGTAGGATCTTTTTTTGAACCCTATATCCCTAATTTTTTATTGTCCCTCACATTTGAGAGTATTGGAATTTTCCTTTTGTTTGGTTGGCTCTAGTTCTTGTCTCTTTTCTGCTACAACCCTGAGACAAGTTGGCATGATGTTACAAACTAACCGTGTTGTAGTCCTGTATTACGATTTTTGTTGCATTAATTCGAGTCCCGTTTGTTGTATTGTTTTCTTGAGAAGGACATGAGACGCCTTCCAAATAGTTGCGGTGATGCTGCCAGATCATTCAGTGAAGTAAGTTGGATGACCTTCCTCTTATAATCGATTCATAACATGGAAAACCTCTCCTTTGCCATCTTCAGCTGTAAATGTTGCTTCTCCTTCCATGATTTCCCGGTAAATCTGGATTGGAGTCACACGCACCCGCCTGCGTAAGCTGACAAAACAGCAACCGCTGCCAGAGAAAGGCCAACAAAAACTGTTGCTATCCTAACAGACCGTGTAGAAAGACACTTCTTTTCCTTGAATTCAACTGTACAAAAGTAAAATCATAGAATATATTTCGTCAAAGTAGATAAGTGGCTAAGGTGGGATATGGGGGGGGGGGGGGGGGGGGGGGGGACAGCTAGTGTAGAAACCTCACCAAGTGCTGTTGAAGACCTCAAAAGTTCCACACTATCCTGCGGTAAACACCTACCCGTATAAAGGCCATATATGGAAGAAAAGAAACTTAAGCAAACAGAAGGAAAACAGTTTTCGCCAATTAAAGAACGCAGGTACTTGTACGTCGAGTTGTTACACCCCCTGCATATAGCTGCGGGCGACTTGCGATTTAACTCTGTCAGCTGGAATGCAATACTTAAAAAGCTATGTGCGTTACATCAAGTACTGAAAACACCAGGTTTTGTCATGTTTAAATAAAGTTTTAAGCCTTTGCTAACTTCCAGATGCCTGGGAGCATTTCAATTGACTGTTTATACAGTACTTAGGCAGGAAAAAATTCAGCTGTATGTCGGGCCTTCAGAACATCAAAAAGAGTGAAAATCTGGCTGTAACTACATTACCTTGGTGATCTGCGCTGTCGCTTCTTGCTTCTCCCTCTGTTATGTTTTTCTCCATATTAACAGCTGCCTAAGGTTTCGATGAATATGTAAAAAACAGATTTCAAAAGAAAATTGAGAGAAAGAGCAACGTTACGGAAAGGTCAGTTCAAAACGCTCAAACTCGTAGGTATATGAATAAGCTAATAACCTATACAATTACTTATCGTAAGCACCTTCATAGCAAAGAAAATTTATGGACTGAAAAAAAGTTTCCTCTGAATTACTGATGAAAAGCTTCAGTGTCGAGCTTGTGCAGAAGGCATCTATGTCAGATCAGCGAAACTAACCAACTAATAAGGGTGAAATTTGATTAATTCTGTTCTGCTGTCAAACGCAATTAAGCATTGTTTCAGAAACGATCGCAAACAATCAAAGACCGATGCGGCGTATACTAATCTGAAAAACAAAACTAGTCAAACTTATGTCAGGTATAAAACAAATCTAGATGGAGACGTTTCAAATATTTGATTTGAAAGGTGTAAATTGGTCCCTTCCGAGACTAATTACGTAAGTTCACTTGAAGTTTACATACAGATAAGCTTTGTTCATTCCAAAGTTGTTAGCGTTAATTACAAAGGAATGCAA
>JAHPZR010014428.1:65000-67655 GCA_019787425.1 Platygyra sinensis | reverse complement strand
TGCTAAAACAATACTCCCTAATGTCAATGTCCCCGACGATGCGCTGCGTGTGAACCGTGCCATGCATAGAACAAACTGTGCGCACTTACGTTGAATTTTGTCCTAATTACAATAGCCAAGGTTTCAAACGGCCACTACAAAAATAGATATGTAAGAGGTATCTCCCTTTAAATTTGACGCAAATTATGTCTAAATCTAAAGTCTCCGCGAACAAAAAATGTCATGCTAACAGTAATCCGCCATCCCAATCACACTGGTTTTAATAGAATGATCGCTATATCGGTTGACACGACGTTCATTTTCTACATAATGTACTTTTACAGCCAAACAAAGACATCCCCGGTTTATTGATCTTCATTGCTCTTCCGAATGCCTTTGATAGTTGGAGCTAATTTCTTCAAGATGTTTAGAATCATTTATTTTGGTCCAAAATTTTCTTCGTTGCTAATGACTTTTTATAAAATATACACAGCGCATTATAACAATGGCATCACCTCTAACTAACTTCACAATTGCTGAGGAAGTTAGACAAGGTAGATCTCTTTCCCCATATCTCTTTGTCGTGGCCGTTGAAACCTTGGCTATTGTACTTAGGACAAAATTCCAACGTAAGTGCGCACACGTTCTGCTTCTCATGCATGGCACGGTTTCACACGCAGCGCACGCGGTGACATTGACATTAGGGAGTTTTAGCAATATCGACGGCGACGGCGGGGACGACGCCTTGTAAAAAATGAATTTACTTTTTACCTTTGGATGTCGCAACTTTGAAAATCTTTTCAGGTACGCCTATCGGTCTAAGAACTTGCTCAGGTTAAACATGCACTGACAGCGTTCAGTTCCAAAAGAAAATACGAAATATTAGCCATTGCGGCTCGCGTTTTCCAAAATACGTAGAACTTGGTCATTTCACGTTGTTGTTTCGCAGAGTACGGCAAAGAAATGTACAAAGATTCAAAACGCACGTGCATAGCTATTGTTTTGCTCATTAAATCTTTTGTTTGGTGACGCTCTCGTCGCCGTCGCCGTCGTCCTTTGCTAAAACTCCCTATTAACGTAATCAACTACGCTACGGAGTACACGACAAAAATTAGAGTAAAGAAATCGCTCGTGCTGGGAAACAGGTGTTCGGTAAAACTTGTGTTGTGTGAACTTTAACGTCCAGCCATACACTAAGGGACGTGCCATTGTGATAAAAAACATAACCAGTGCGCTCTGTGAACCGGTTTTGTAATGTCACTTGTAATGTCGGCGCAAAGTCTGTGACAAAATGTGCAATTGCTGAGTTATCGATTGAATTCATCGCCATTACTGGGTTTCTCCATATTTAGACTTA
This sequence comes from Platygyra sinensis, assembly GCA_019787425.1. Classification (NCBI taxonomy): domain Eukaryota; kingdom Metazoa; phylum Cnidaria; class Anthozoa; order Scleractinia; family Merulinidae; genus Platygyra; species Platygyra sinensis. Next base: position 66,319 of record JAHPZR010014428.1, on the reverse strand, counting down.
CCGTCCTTAGTTGTTCTGATTTCGATCAGGATTTTCATAGTCCTTGTCGTGGATTGAGTCACTTGTGTGTCGACAGAAATTCTCCATTGATTTGATTTTGCATTCAGTTGGCTTAAACAATTAAAGGACCCGTCTCATTTTGTTACACATAAGCTGTCTTTATTTGTTTCGAGTTTGGATTGGGTTATCCGATTGTCTGCGTCTTTTCTTTTGTACGTTTTCGTGTGATTGACCAAAATGTTTACTTTAGTTTGGGTTTTTACGGGACTCAGTTTGAAAAGCGCTCTTTGAACAATATCTTAGTTGCGTTCCTTTGAGGTGATCCGGATCCGGATCAGTGATCCAATATCTGTCTGGATCATGGTGCATCCATGATCAGAGTGGATTTATCGGTTCCTTTGATGCACCATGATCCAGACAGATCTTGGATCACTGATCGAGATCCGGATCACCCCAAAGGAACGCAGCCTTAACATATAGGTTTAGTTACTGCTAAGCCTGTTCGACGGAATTTAGAGGTTACGTGCGTGCACAGTTTGTGTCTATAATGCAGGCGGAACAGTAAGAAATCAGCGAGTTCAGTGCATAAGTCAGGCATATATATATTTAACGATTATTCCATGAGCGCGCGTTGGATATGAGATGATAGATAGCCAACGAGGCGCGTAGCGCCGAGTTGGCTATAATCATCTCGTATCTAACAAGGGCGAGTGGAATAATAGTTTTATTAAAAACGCCCCCCAAATATAGAAAACTAGACTACAATAAAAACAAAACGGCCCAAAAAATCACGCATACGCTCGCCGTTTTTGTAGATCATGGTATAATGGCTCATATACCATGCTGGCTTAGCCAATGAAAACTCTCGAATTGCATTATCCAATTATCTTGATTTTAATAAATATATATATATATATTTTTTATACAGGGATCTTTATTACCACTACATCACTTACAACACTTTCACTACAAAATTTAAGGTTACAAAAACTTACAATTAGAATTAAGATTCCAACGATTAATACAACATACACTGCAACCAGGCTTGCTTCACGCATACGTAGATTAGATTATAATCATTTACAGTAAGGAGAGGAGAGGCTTCCATTGTGAAAGAAATTTTGCTTTTTGTCCTTTGGAATAAAAAATCGATCTTTGCACGGACAAATATCGATATCTTAATAGTTTCACAATACAGAAGCCTTCTTAAGCTAAAGCCTGGAGAAAACATTGCATCACTTACAACATAACTAGTAATAGTTGACACTACAGCTGCTCCCGCTGTGAAAAAGCTTTAAAAAGCTGGAAAATTGTGCGAA
>JAHPZR010014428.1:45000-60000 GCA_019787425.1 Platygyra sinensis | reverse complement strand
AATACTCAAATATGTCGATGCCAATGGCCGTCACAGAATCGTAGGAACAGAAGAACTAGCAAAACTACGCCATAAAATGGAAGAGGCAAAGAGTTAACCTAGCAACGCCGTCGGAGTGATACTGATCAACAACAACTTTAATCTCACATTCTACCCATTGTTGGAGTGAAAAGAACTTCACAGGCAATACCTTTAATTTGTTTCATAAGAGGTAATTTTCGTTTTTGCCCCCGCAGGGCTTTCGCCCAGAGGCGAAAGCCCGAGGAGGCCATCATTGAAGGTTGCGCGTGTATATACAGAATGTACTTACAGTTAGAATATACAGTTTGTATACCAGATAAAATCTCGATTTGCTCAAACAGGGGCCGCATGAATCGTTGGGTAATGATGACGTTTCATCACTGAACGCCCGCATGGAATCGTTGGGTAATGGTGACGTTTCATTACAGAACGTCCGCAAGTACTTAGTGCGTAATGATTGTGACGTCACAATGACAGGGGCTGGCAGTAAATAAAGAATCCCTACGCGTGTTTTGGCGTCTGTCACACGCCAAGCGACTTCAAGCTGCTTAAGTTACCTTCGTTTTTCATAGAGCTTTCAAGCGGTTTACGTTTACATGGCTTGTGCTAAGTAACATTACTAATACGACGAGAAAAACTTTGAGCGATCGGTTTTTGTAATAGGTCGATAAAAACTTTGAGCGATCGGTTCGTGTGTTCCAAGAGCTGGTTGGAGTTAGGTTTGCTGAATGTGTGATATTGAGTGGAAAAGCTTTTGAAAGGTAAGCTATTGACTTTTCCATTTGATTCTTTTCGAGTTTACTGGAGATCGAGGTAGACTCCGTAAGCTTCTTGAACATTACTAAATAGAAACGATTTGTCAGACACCGCAAATCACAGCGGAGGATTGACAGACTCAATCCACGAACATTCCAAGCAAACACGTGCGAGATATCTAAACTGAGAGAGTTCATAAGAGAACAAATAGGCATGATTGTCAAATGAAATAATATGCGACATGTTCTTTGTTAAAGTAAGTTTTTCTGATGCGATTGTTGTTTTAATTTTTGGAATTTTAGAAAGTAACAAGAACGCAAGTGCGAGTTGAAAGCAATATTGCTGTCGGCCTCAGTAACTATCTAATACATATGAAGCGGTATATTTCACAGAACTCCGTCAGAAAGAAACAGAGTCACTTAATGAATTCTGTCTTTGTTCAACCTGGCATATATTCCAGTGCAGTGGATTGTTGTTTGGAAGTGTCTAGATATCTGTTTTTACCAGCGTTATCTAAGTTAGCAAAGAGAAGTGAATTTCCGGAATTGTTGTTTACTGCTGCTTCCAACCATAGAAATCAAGGTGGAAATTCTAGCTGCCTACCAGCTATTCGAGAACCTGTTTGGTTGTATTTGAGAGGGGATTCCTCTGGGATGATTTGAAATAGGCTCAGTGATCCGACAGCACCCAAATTACAGTGAATCCAAAGAGATGGTGGATCATTGGATCAAAGTGGTATCGCCGCATCCTTTGATGGGCAATAATCTGAGTAGTCCAGATCAGCAACCACAGATCCTAATCCGGATCATCTAAAAACAACTCTAGTCACTTTTAAAAAACAACTTTACAACAATGCAAAAACCATTGAGACAACTCTTTCGCACAATTTTCCAGCTTTTTAAAGCTTTTTCACAGCGGGAGCAGCTGTAGTGTCAACTATTACTAGTTATGTTGTAAGTGATGCAATGTTTTCTCCAGGCTTTAGCTTAAGAAGGCTTCTGTATTGTGAAACTATTAAGATATCGATATTTGTCCGTGCAAAGATCGATTTTTTATTCCAAAGGACAAAAAGCAAAATTTCTTTCACAATGGAAGCCTCTCCTCTCCTTACTGTAAATGATTATAATCTAATCTACGTATGCGTGAAGCAAGCCTGGTTGCAGTGTATGTTGTATTAATCGTTGGAATCTTAATTCTTAATTGTAAGTTTTTGTAACCTTAAATTTTGTAGTGAAAGTGTTGTAAGTGATGTAGTGGTAATAAAGATCCCTGTATAAAAAATATATATATATATATTTATTAAAATCAAGATAATTGGATAATGCAATTCGAGAGTTTTCATTGGCTAAGCCAGCATGGTATATGAGCCATTATACCATGATCTACAAAAACGGCGAGCGTATGCGTGATTTTTTGGGCCGTTTTGTTTTTATTGTAGTCTAGTTTTCTATATTTGGGGGGCGTTTTTAATAAAACTATTATTCCACTCGCCCTTGTTAGATACGAGATGATTATAGCCAACTCGGCGCTACGCGCCTCGTTGGCTATCTATCATCTCATATCCAACGCGCGCTCATGGAATAATCGTTAAATATATATATGCCTGACTTATGCACTGAACTCGCTGATTTCTTACTGTTCCGCCTGCATTATAGACACAAACTGTGCACGCACGTAACCTCTAAATTCCGTCGAACAGGCTTAGCAGTAACTAAACCTATATGTTAAGGCTGCGTTCCTTTGGGGTGATCCGGATCTCGATCAGTGATCCAAGATCTGTCTGGATCATGGTGCATCAAAGGAACCGATAAATCCACTCTGATCATGGATGCACCATGATCCAGACAGATATTGGATCACTGATCCGGATCCGGATCACCTCAAAGGAACGCAACTAAGATATTGTTCAAAGAGCGCTTTTCAACTGAGTCCCGTAAAACCCAAACTAAAGTAAACATTTTGGTCAATCACACGAAAACGTACAAAAGAAAAGACGCAGACAATCGGATAACCCAATCCAAACTCGAAACAAATAAAGACAGCTTATTGTGTAACAAAATGAGACGGGTCCTTTAATTGTTTAAGCCAACTGAATGCAAAATCAAATCAATGGAGAATTTCTGTCGACACACAAGTGACTCAATCCACGACAAGGACTATGAAAATCCTGATCGAAATCAGAACAACTAAGGACGGTAAGTCTAAATATGGAGAAACCCAGTAATGGCGATGAATTCAATCGATAACTCAGCAATTGCACATTTTGTCACAGACTTTGCGCCGACATTACAAGTGACATTACAAAACCGGTTCACAGAGCGCACTGGTTATGTTTTTTATCACAATGGCACGTCCCTTAGTGTATGGCTGGACGTTAAAGTTCACACAACACAAGTTTTACCGAACACCTGTTTCCCAGCACGAGCGATTTCTTTACTCTAATTTTTGTCGTGTACTCCGTAGCGTAGTTGATTACGTTAATAGGGAGTTTTAGCAAAGGACGACGGCGACGGCGACGAGAGCGTCACCAAACAAAAGATTTAATGAGCAAAACAATAGCTATGCACGTGCGTTTTGAATCTTTGTACATTTCTTTGCCGTACTCTGCGAAACAACAACGTGAAATGACCAAGTTCTACGTATTTTGGAAAACGCGAGCCGCAATGGCTAATATTTCGTATTTTCTTTTGGAACTGAACGCTGTCAGTGCATGTTTAACCTGAGCAAGTTCTTAGACCGATAGGCAACCTGAAAAGATTTTCAAAGTTGCGACATCCAAAGGTAAAAAGTAAATTCATTTTTTACAAGGCGTCGTCCCCGCCGTCGCCGTCGATATTGCTAAAACTCCCTAATGTCAATGTCACCGCGTGCGCTGCGTGTGAACCGTGCCATGCATGAGAAGCAGAACGTGTGCGCACTTACGTTGCCTGGAGAGCATGTTTTCCTTTTCGACTTTAAAAATTTTAGCTCTGAAAAGAAGGCAAAGAACCTAAGTCTGGAGTCACATGATGAGTGAAGTATTATCTACTGAAATCTAAAGCTGAAATAGAGTAAAGACAGCACGAGAAACTCCTTTTGTTAAAATGATTTAATGTTTAATTTAAGGAACACATATATCTGTTACATTATTAATCATTTTTCATTTTTTTTTATCACATCACCTATCCGACAAGGTGCAGTTACAACATAACTGTATTATAATATAATACTTTTTTCTCTACATTACATCACTTTAAAATACATAACTTTACTTCAATTGCATTCAATCACATTTCTTACATTTTAATATCGTACTTTGTAGAGCTGAATACATATCATTCTCAAAAACCTATTACAATTAAAAGCTTAAGCTAAAGGTAAAATTTCCACCAGTTTCTCGGATGATTTTTTCAAAAGTCTTTGTATCTACCTTGTAATAATGATAAATCTGTTGCATAAGGACAATATCATTAACGATATATCGAAAAACTTGATAATTACACTGTGTAATGTTTGGAAAAAGCAAGTTTAATTTAAGACTACTTGATTTTTCCTGGAAAACCTGTAAGAAAAAGAAGCAACAAAATAAATATATATCAGTAGTAAGTGAGCATCCTTCGTAACTTCAGCAGTCTCCTCTGGTGTGACCCTCAAGGGTATGTAAAAAGACAAGACGGCTGACCTTTAGCGGAGGCTAGCTTGATTGGCTCAACAATTAGTAGCATTTTTAGCAAGTCGGAACAAGCTGTCTGATTTACAGCCTGTGTGGCCTTTCACGAGAGGACTATAGGGAAAAGCACCATAGAAAAAAATTGTTTTTTTCTACTCTTCCCACCGAGTTCCCGGCCCATCGCATCTAGGGTATTAGGCTAATGAGTCGGTGATAACTTATACGGCTTACCAGTCAATTTGGCCAGTTCACGGTCATTCTTTGTGAACCGCAATTTCTCCATGGCCGGCTGGCTAAAACCAAAAAAAGAACACCAGTTTTGTTACTTTGATATTTCATAGTCGTGTTTGTAAGATTACCGTCAGGCTGTTCACTAAAAGCCAGGCCTCAGTTGTTCAAAGGGTGTATAACGTTATCTACAGGAAAAACAACTCTCCAGTGGATAGCTTGCTTTGTTTTGTGAACACTTATCTACTGGATAGCGATTTTTTTCCGAGGATATAGTGTTATCTGCCCTTTGAACACTGGCTGCAGGGGAAAACAAGACAAATTAAGAAAAAAGGAAATCAATTTACACATTATGGTATCAACACACAGTCTCTCAATGATGTACCACCACTGGTCGGTAAATAAGCCATATATGTATTGTCGACATTAGACTGGAACTAGCTTGCAAGTGAGGCTAATGCGGGGAGTCTTTTCAAATGCAAAGAACACTAATCTTATTTTGATGATATTCCTCTGCATTGGCTTTCAGTCCAATAATCACAATAGGAATATACAGAAAACAGGGAAAGTATCATGGTCGATCAGATTCTACCCTTCTTCCTGGTCAGAAATTACAACAAATTGCAACACATTCTGTGCTAAGTTTATAAGCGAGCTAGTTTTCATTTTTTTTCTCCAAGGTACAGTAAAGCCTTTAGCGTACTTGCTCCAGTTGCTCAAAACGATCTATCCACCGGCTAAATAGCTGTCCTGTGGACAGATTAGTGTAACCAGTGGATAGTAGTTTATCAAAAAAAAGAAACTTTATGTGTCCCGGCTTAAAAGGAGCACAGTCATGGTATTTTGAGTTATTTTGACCATCAACAAAATTACATTAAAATTGAAGGAAACCTAAAAATAATACTTTACAATAATACGAAAACACCAAAGAGATAATAATAAATCATTAAGGGAAAAGGATGGTTAAGGATGGAGAAGATTACCACGGAATATAAACAACGAAGTTGAAAAATTTAGGCTAAACTTTTCAAACCGTTCAACCGTGACTGTGCTCCTTTAACACATGGACGCATACAAGGAGCAGAGATGGCGCAGTGGTGAGAGCGCTCGCCTTCCACCAATGTGTCCCGGGTTCGATTTCCGGACCCGGCGTCATTTGTGGGTTGAGTTTGTTGTTGGCCTCTTCCCTTCTCCGAGAGGTTTTTCTCCGGGTACTCCGGTTTTCCCCTCTCCTCAAAAAACCAACATTTCCAAATTCCAATTCGATCTGGAATTGTCAAGCACTTTATCATGAGCCTCTGGCTCGGATGATCGCACAAGCACTCCCTGTGTTTGACATTAAATTTACATTTACATACAGTTTGCAATCGTTCATAAGTATCTCATCGCAGCATTAAATGCCAACAAATTATTTTTAGTAACTACAACAAGTGAATCCTGTGCTGAGTTGATTACGAGGCACGTACCTAAAAAAGTGGCTTCCAGTGCGGCTTTGAATGTCCAGGCACACTTCCACATACCAAGATGGATTGTGATAAACTATGTGCAAAAGCTGCTCGCCAAACCTGAGTAAAGTGACAAAGACCAAATATTGAAATTATTCATTACAAGTAACAAATTTTAAGGCCAACTCTTAGCCAGTTGAGAGTTCTTCCATTAACACGTGTGGTACTCAGCTGAAGAGTTAACTAACCAGATGAGCTAGGTAAATAATGTGTGCTGTGCTTGACTCAATTACCAGCTGGGCCCGGTTGTTCGAAAAGTGGATAACGCTATCCACCGGATAAATCATTTTCCAGCGGATAGCGTGGTTCGTTTTATGAACACTTATCCACTGGATTGCGATGATCCGGTGGATAACGTTATCCAGCCATTAAACAACCGGTGCCAGGGCTACAGAACTTCTGAGTTCTCTCCAAATTACATTTTAAGCCGGAACATGGCCAACGACTTAGGTTTTCGTTTCTCTCGCTCACTTTTCTTTTTGAAACTCCAAAGAATTTCGAAACACTTTGTCCCTTGTGGGTTAGGTATTGCCGGATAAAAGGTTGAGGTAAGTGAGTAGAAAAACCGACATAAGAAAATCAATAACGCCGTTATATGTATAAGTGACGTAACCGGGAATGTACATTAATTCAAACGGTGAAGCATAAAATCCGATCAATGCTCGAGTTTTGAATCGAGACTCATTTTTAAACGACAATCTTAGTACAAAGATGGACAAGTTTTAAATTGTCCCGACCGGCTTGTTATAAGAATGAAATCAAATTTGCATAGACAAGTTAATTTATTATTTCGAGAGAAAGAATGTACATAGGTATAAATTAAACTAGATTATACCCAGTAAGTTCGGGCAAGGCCAATCAGTTCAGTCGGTTATACAGAAGCCTCGCATGTCATCGTAAAGATCAGGAATAGGTTTGTTTATTAACCATAAAGAAATAGTCTCAAATTGTTCACGTAAATAAATTGAATTCATTAACACACTTACCGTACGGAAAGATCGTGGAACAAATCCTGGCCGTAAGCAGACTGGTCAGGAAGGTATGCCGTGTTTCCATTAAGTTGTTTGAAGACAACGACACACTTGTCACCGCCAATAATGGAACTAATGCAATCTGGTATTGAGCTGTGACACAAAGAGAAGCTGACATGTTTACTAATTTACACTGGAATATAACCTTGATAACATAGCTTCATGCTAGCGCGGGCTCTGATTGGCTAATATTTTATGAAAAAGGTAACAAATTGACGGCAGTTTTTCATGCGTCTGTCCTGTGATTGATCATGAATTTCGTCATAGTATTGTCAAAGTAGCTGTGGATCCACGAGGCGACAGCCTAATGGATCCGCAGACTACTTTGACAATGTTATGACGAAATTCATGATCAATAACAGGACAAACGCATGAAAAACTGACGTCCATTTGCTTTTACGATAACAAACTATCAAATTGCCCGCTCTCGTTCGTTGCCGCATCGCATAAATTATAAATTAATATGTCTGTTGGCTTATTGACGATAAAAATTAGCCAATGAGCGCGCGAGAATTTGTGCTGTTATCGTAAAAAAATGGATGCTTCATAGAGATGGTTCAGGCTGACGTCATAGTCGGTGAAAGTTCGATTTTTCAGCTTGAAAAATGTCTTGCTATGTTATAAAAGCAATGGACAATGTCTAACGTGCGTCCATCCAATTCGAGATGCACTTGGATAGTTGGGAGAACACTTAGGTCAGTATAGGTAGCTTGATGATTTCTTACGGTACCTTCGTGCTCTCCCAACTATCCGCGTGCATCCCGAATTGCATGAACGCAAGCTAGACATTGTCCATTTCTTAATAAACCATCTGTGAAGTTGGTCAACTGGTTTTATAAACAGAAATGTATGCTAGCTGTAAAGTATTGCTGCCGAGAAAGATTGAGACACTAGTTTTTCACGTCAAAGTTGGTCATAATGTATAGTAAATCTTCTTCAAATTGAATTTTCAGATTCTGTAAAGGAAAAAATTACTCTGGAAATCTCAACAGAATGGTTGTTTCTTACTGGCTTTCTTTCCAACGAAAAACTTAACTGAATCCTAACGTAAAACAATGACACTGAGGCCCCTGAAGACAATGATAAGTTTTTCAAGTTGTTCAGGCTTTTAATTGGTAAATTAGCGTAATTTGTATCTTCTTACAGTACAAGAAATTTAAAAAAATTCCTGAAAGATACTTACTCGGCTGAGTTCTCTACAGAGCTGCTGTATCTTTCTGAATCTACTCGGATTAAATGAAAGCCACATTCATGAAAGCCTGTTAAAACAAAAAGAATAATCATCGATATTATGGATATTCCCATTCAACTAAATTTCTTTTGTTTTCCTACGACTTACGAAAAACTGAGCACTTGATATATATTATTTCACTGTACCTTCATATGTAACACAATCAGGTAGATCATATAGAATCCCCGCGCTGGGACAAACATCAGGTCTAACTGACAAGTCTTAGAAAAAAAAAGCACGATTAGTATCAGTTTATCGAGCACGAGAACTTGATCATACAACATCACGTATTCGTGAGCCGGACAATAAAAGTTCAGAACAGTTTGTTAGCAAAATAAGAGCATTCTGCATACTAAGAAGACGATGTTTTTAAAAGAGTGATATATGATATACATGTATGATAAGTTACCTTCATGGCTCAGATAGGCACGAGCAGGGATAGGGACTGTTGTTGTCCGAGGAACAACTTCTGAATCTGGAATTGCTAAAATTGACACAGAACCATACACTTAGTTCAAGTTTATTCTAAGCAGAAAATCTGCCGTAACACAGCAGATACATGCACGTAGTCAATTTATACATTTGTTATTCTGATCAGAAGAAAGGAAAAGAAGAAGATATGAAAGAGGGGGAGAGAAAGACTGAAGACAGATACTCGTGTTAACATTGACACAAATGAACCAAAATAATCCTGGACAGATGTTAAACGTTCCCGGGCCAGAATGTTGAGAAAACTGGTCATTTGCGATAGCAGGGCTCACTATCTAAAAATGTTACGATTCATATCAAGTGAATGCGGCAGAGCAAGCGAGATGCCCTGGTTCTTTATTTGCTAACTCTTTATATGTGCATGAGACAAAACATACCGTTAACTGAGGGTGGTTTTGCATCATTAAATACCAATTCCTGGTCCGGGAAATTCTTGCCAGCCATCAGGAAACCAAGAGTGGAATATTCCTGTAGAATACCTTCGTACAAGCAAGCTTGAATAGTATCGGCGCCCTTGGACGGCATGACGCGATTAGCTGGTTTCTCATTGGCTTTAGTCCTGTAAGATGGTACATGCAGGTTTTGCTCTTCATAGCTCTTTGGTATCTGAGACTGAAAAAGGGTCATTTCAACTTTCAGTTCTTTATATAGTGAAGGTAGTTGGTAAATTGTATTGTGTGTGTGTGAATGCCTAATTTTTGCCTGCTATCCTGTTAGCAGTTTGCTAAGAAACGTCAATAGAAATGATAAAGTTAGAGTTTTCCAACATTTAGATGTCATTCTTCTGGTCACTTTACCTTAATAATAATGTCAGCAACATCGAAACGTTGAACAACTCTAATTTTGTTATTTCTATCTTGTTATCAACTTTACTGTTCGATGAAGACATAGTTAATGGTAAAGACATGGAAAGTTTACACACAGGGCCGGAGGACGCCACGGTGAAGGGGGTTGGAAGTGAGCAGACACAAAGATATATTGTGAGAAAGCCGCGAAGTCTTAGTAACCGTTTTGGTCTTCGCTCTCCATGAAAGCTTAGTTGTTGTAGATATCTGTTTGTTGTGTGAGCCGGAACATAAATGAATTAACACCGTATGGTTGGAGGGGGGAGTCCTTCATCCGGGAATGCACTGTAATATTTTTATTTCCTTAGCTGATGTATGGGCTTATAACTGTAGCTGATAAAACGTTCAGTACTATAGGATGAATCTGTTGTTTTGCATGGCAAGAATTAAACAGATCACAGCCTGCAAAAAAATTTTCAGTTTGTTTCCGATTTTTTCTTTTGTGTGTGTGTAATTTTGCGTCAACGACGAAAGCTAGATCTTCGTAACAATGCACCAAACTGATGATATCAGTCTGTGATTACAATTCAAGGGACGAGACTCCATTCATGTTCTAATACTTTTGAGGTGTTATTTTGTCAGGAGAACTCGAACAGAAAAAGGACTAAGCCCAAAACACCATGTACAGGTGTCAAAAGATTCAGTTTTACAATTGAAAATTTCATTTTTTTCGTACTAGGGTTCAATGGTCGGCGCTAAATATCGTCGATATACTCTGAATTTCGTCGCTCCACGGAAAAGCAGCTTTTGCGGCATGAGGTACTACAAGTTAATTAAGGTCCATGGGTCTGGAATTCATTTCCTGTTCAAATCACTTCTTTGTCAAGTTTTCCCAGTTTTAAGGGAAAAAAACTGCTAGGGTTTTTAGTAAAATAATTACTGAAATGGCAAAGCTGCACACTGCAGCAATGTCGATGTAACTGTATTATATTGTTATTTACGAGGCGGCCTCAACTATAAGCCTGGTGGTTTCTAGAAGTCACTTTGCCATACATTGAAATACCAAATGAAAAAGGCAACTAAAAATTACATTTAGTTTAAAAAAAAACATCCAAACGGCTGTGTAATCCGAATCAGAAGCCCATCACCTACATGATGTGTCTGTCCGAATTTAAGCATTAGCTCTTAACTGTTTTTCCATGCTTTGCGTCGAGTGGGCCCGCGGCGAAGACAAATCATCAACTAAAGCGCAAACATTTGACCTCGATCCAAGAAAAGTAGTTCATTGCAAATCTACACAAGTGTGCGCAAACTTGACCAGATAAGGGAATTTGCATCAAAGTACAGATAGTGATTTGATTTTATGCAAATTAATTTTATTATTTGTCATGAAAATTCCAGGTTTAAACGAACCGTTATGATTGCGTTTATTTTAGTTACCAGGTCTCCAGTCTCAATGCTCGCGCAAAATTCAAATCTAGATGGCGTGTGCTATGACGTCACAGAGGCTAACGGTTAAAATAAACCGTTTGAAGAAGTCGATGCGCGAATTTTTTACGAATTTTGAGTAAAGTTCACTACCATTTGAACTTTACCCACCTTTCTCCTCTTTTTGAAGCATAAAGCTTGCTTTCTACTAAAACAACAGCCCATTCTCTTGAAGTAAATCTTAACTTTTTCCGACAAACTTTCCGAACTTCACTCTACGTGAGTTAACGGGAAAATGACGATTCCTGCAAACGCGCGTCTCTTATATAGTTGAAGCCATTGTGACGTAATAGCGCGTGCTGTTTAAAACTAAAACTAAAGCGGTGATTGGTTGAGGAAATGGGGCTGCATGTTGATCACGTGAAACAAAGCGCTAGCACTTCCACGTTGTTAGTAAATTTTCAATCAAAAAAGGCTAAATATTGCCATTTTAGCGGCCTTGCGTTTGTCGCATGCTTATGTTTTGTACTGGTGAAAAGCAACGCAGTTTTTAAAGAGATCTCGTCAGTTTTATTTGAACATAGGTGCGTATGCTTCTAAAACATTTCTTCAACTGTTCAATAATGTTATTCTGTGGATGTCAAATGTGCCGCTATCTTTTAAGGGCTCAAAGGCCAACTCGTATGCACAGGAGATTTTTCAGCCTAGAAAAGCTGCCCTCTCCTCTGTTTCTGGAATCGCTGGGTGATCCTTGCTGGAAGTTGAGCAAAAATTTTGTACTTGATTCCACATCACGCATGTGAACTGACGACTATTTGTTGATAGTAATATAATGGAAAAGTCGATTTGATTGTATCTTTGAATTGTAACCTTAGCTTTTCATTGACGACAGTTGCGAGTTTGTTACCTTGTTTTTTAGTAAAAGCGTAACATAAAAAACTACATGTACATCGGAGGCGACGGAATTACAGCGCGTTTGCATGTAGGAATTTCGTTGTCTGGTTTCGTCTTAAAAAAAACATGGAACGTTGTAATTTAGTAATTTTTTTAGTAATTTAGTGATTTTTCTTGGACTGAGAGGGAAAGGTGCAATGAGGTTTACCCTATGTGAAACACTAACCCGTGAGACTAAGCCAGACCACAGCACCGGGAATTACGTGCCCTTCTCAGTCTTTTCGATAAGAGAAAAATTGTAGGTGCCGCTTGAAGTCAGTTGAACGGCCTGTCTTTCTTTCTGTTTGTCAGCTCCTCGCTTATTGCTGAAAAACTTTTCAAGACTCGTTCTCCAACTGATGAAGACTGATATATATATTTATTATATAAACACCAGTGAAATACCAAGTGAGCTTTCCCGCGAAAACTTCATATCTTCACACGTGAAGATAACATGTTATCTTCACACGTGAAGAGATCGCTGTCGTTATGGTTACATAATAAATCGCGCCTTTTTCACAGGAGTTTATCCGGTGTTTATATAATAAACAGAATATTACATGCCCACTGTGGATATGAATTTATCTTCTCGTGTTCGACTCGATATCTCACGGTGGCGCCACACGTGAGATATCGAGTCGAACACGAGAAGATAAAATTCATATCCACGCGCGGGCATGTAAAAATAAGGTAAAGTCTGCATTCGTGTCAAGTGGCCCATCAGGCCGGAGCTTATCCCAGTTTCTGTAGCATGAAGCGACTGAGAGTATTTCTACTCCTCCCTGGATGGGTGTGAGGCACTGAGAGAGTAAAGTTTCTGTAGCATGAAGCGACTGAGAGTATTTCTACTCCTCCCTGGATGGGTGTGAGGCACTGAGAGAGTAAAGTGTCTTGCACAATGTCCCCGGCCAGGGCTCGAACCTGGACCGTTCGATCCGGAGACGAGCGCACTAACCATGAGGCCACCGCGCCTCCCACCTTTATATATATACATCTACAAAGGGGAGTTCTGCAAAGGGAGATGCCTATCAAGACACGCTGAATATATGGTAGATGTAGATAATGAGGGAGACATGGGGAGGTTCTGAACACCGCAACACCGCAAAAAAATTCAACGAACACCGCATCACCGCAAGAAAAGTCAACGAAACACCGCCACCGCAAGTCCGCAACACGTATTTTTAGCGCCATGATTCGTTCATCTACACTTAAAATAATACTTTTATACCTCAACAATTTTCCACAAAATAAACACATCACAACGCTTTTCATTGCCCACACGTCGTTCTTTAGACGAAACCTTGCGCGAAGGAAGCGGACGAAGGAAAAGAGAAGAGTTAGCTTCACCCCAGATCCCTCCCTTCTTTTACTTAGCTCACTTTTCTTGGTGTAAACCCCTGACTGGAGCTGACTAGAGCCCTATCTTGACTGAAAGTCTTTCTTGACCAAGTATAAAGTGGCCTGCAGCAGGTTCACCTTTGAGTCACACGCGCGGAAGGCGAAGACCACAGCGATCCGCGCGAAGGAGGCTATTGAAGAGGCGCGTTGGCGTTCGATATCGATAATCGTTTGAAGAAAGATAGAAGGTCAAGAAAGCCGCAGGACCTTTGAGCGGGTATAGACCGGTAAAAAATGACCACTGGACTACCCTAGACTATCCTAGACTGTAAGTTAAGTCATTCAGATATAGAATGGCAACGAGGAAAGGAAAAATATAGTTACCAAATGCGCTTTCTTATAGTTTAGACAGGTTTCTTTCTCCGACCTGCCGACGCGACATCTGAATATATTTAGTGGTCGGTAGTTTTCGCCACCTTTTCCTTTTTTCGTAGAAAAAACTTCCGCAGTCAATAATACGTTACATTAGGCCTTGGCGTTTGAAAAATTTCCAGGATTGTTTCTGTCTTCGCTCCTCAACGTATCTACGTACCGAACCGGGAGCTCCGGGTGGCAGAGGTCAAGTTACTTGTCAAGTTACGTATAAATGAAAACAGCTTCGGATTGGCAGCCAAAGATTGACTAGACAGTGTTGATCTGTATTTTGTTACAAATTAGTAACCTCGATGGTACATGTTTGCCATGAATTAGCACTGATTAATGAAGTTTACATACTTAACTTAGGCCAAATCTAGGTTTGGAAAAGGTCAAACAAGAAATCCCAGCACCGCAAGTAATTTCATTTCACCGAACACCGCAACGTAAAAAACATAAACATCGCACACCGTAGGGTTTGAGATCACCGCAACACCGCAAGTTGAGATTTTATTCACAACATCACCGCATTAAAAAAGACATTAACACCGCAACACCGCAAATCTCGATAATCGCAGGATTCAAAAAAACATATGCCTTTTATAAAAAAAAAAGTAGTGGTGGCAGTGATGAAGCCATCTCAAAAAAACAAAACACGAAATGATCATGGCCTGTGAGAAACCTGGAAGCCCGTAAATATATTGCATCTCCTTTGGAAATATTTCAACATGATCATTAATACGCTCCAGTTTCCAGCAAAATGACGATATTTTAAGCAAAGCCGAGAGGGTCCTGGAGATGAGAACTGCGTGGCCATCTTTGATTCGGTTTCAACATGGCGGACGTGGACGCTGATAATAAGGTGTTTCTTCGTGCATGAGTTAAGTTGGAGAAAACAAGGACTTAACAACATGCGGCTATGATTGTTGTCAAATATCGGTTTCTTCTCACTCTTGGATTGTTCCTATTGTCATTTCGTGGGTGCGCGTGGTTTAATGGCAAGTAAGTGGCGGGGTATTCTGCAATCTAACCAAGTAAGCTTAAGCTTAGTTATTTTCTGCAGCTATAATAACAGGAATGCCACGGGGCTCTGGTCATACTTGAAATGAGTAGCTGTTGGCACGTGCACCCAAATGTTGATTGTTGACCATTCTGGATCAACGGAATTCTTTTAAGCACAGTGGAGTGTCCC
>JAHPZR010014428.1:20000-40000 GCA_019787425.1 Platygyra sinensis | reverse complement strand
ATACATCTTGAAGAACTAAGCGTATGCAAGAGTTTGTCACTTATAGTGGAACTTTGGCGGCCCAAAGGGCCGCCAAGCAGAACCCCATACTCATATAGGAAAGAAAAGGAAACCCATGAGTTGATGTTCTCATGGTGATCATGGCTAGCGGTATTGCTCATGGGCCCGTACGCATGATAACGGCGATGACGATGGTGTCACGCAAGATGGCAGCCATACTCCAAATAAAAGGTTGACAGAGACAAGCAGCCTTGGTTTTATCGTATACTTTTTTGATATATGACATCATGTTATGATCAATTGACACCTGTCAAATCAAGTCATCTGCTGATCAGTATCACATGACTTGATCATTGGCTCAAGTTTTTAACTGATCAAGGTCACGTGTTTTACTGAAGTTGACCGCTGACCACATGCTGGGTTGTTCGGAAGCCTGTTAACTCTAATCCAGGTTAAAAAATTATAACTGTTTTTTCTCTACAAATGTTTTTTGTTTACAGTTTTTGTTTTGTGTATCGGTTTTGTGATTATTACACTCAAAATAGAAGGCCAAAAATTATACAGAAAACCTCACCGCAAAGTGACAAAACTTATCCTGGGTTATCCTAATCGGGCTACAGGAGCTTGGCTTTTAGGGTAACCTAAATCTATATATTAAGTACATCTAGTGGCTTGTACTGTTTTTTTACATGATATAGTTTTAGTATTTATATCTTTAGTATTTATATCTTAGTAGTTATTGTATTTATTGCGGACCCAAGAGAGGCCCGTAACCCTAATCTTGACAGTGACCAGCGAATTGCGTATTATGCGTGCGTGCCACAATTATAACAGGGACACTGAAACCGGAAGTTAAGAAATTGTTCTGCAACTAAGAACGATCAGAATGCGAAAAATGTGTCAATCACAACAGTTTGGCACATGGGATACTGGATGTAGATTTCTGTTACATGGAAGATCAAAGTACGTTTTACTAGCTCCGGCTCAAACTTTCGCCGGAAAAAATTAAAAGCCCTGCCCTCATCAAAAATGTGTTTTTTTCACTCAAACTTGAGCTTAGAACATACATAAATTTATATTCGTTTGAATCGTCAATGAAATGACCTTTTATAAAATCGCTGATTACGCCGAACAGGCAGAACAAAAATCTCTTCACAAACCCTGACTTCAAAGGGATAACACTTTAGGGTTAATAGCCATCACACATCGGCAAAAGTACAATCTATTACTTATCAATCCAGCTTTATCATGTTAAGATTTCAGTGAAATGGAAGAAAACCAGAATTAATTTCAATTTTTTTTCACCTCGCGTCGTTGCTTGACTCAACGTAGTAGCTACAGTCACCCATAGCAACCGAAAAACACAGACAACACGAGTCAACATTTTGGTAAAAAAAAAAACCAGAATTATTGCCTCAGAGCTAAACCTTGAATGGGAACATCTATTCAAACTTTCCTTATGTGACTTAGACGAAAAAATGACCTGTATTTTTTTTTCATATCACTCCTTCATAATTGCTCTTAATCAGGGACACAAGCTTGCTGGGTATTCCATAGGGCCATAAGAGTTTCCATAGGGTCTCCCTATCCACACTGTCGAATGCCTTCTCATAATCAAGGAAGTTGATATACAGGGCAGAATTCCACTCAAGGGACTGTTCCACAATTACTTGAAGGGTGGCTATTTGATCCGTGCAAGAACTAGTGATGCGTAGACCCTGGGGAAAGGTGCTCTTCCATTGACAGAGTTTTTGTTGAGGAATTCTGGAAACAGGCGTGAAAACCAAGAACAAAAGGCTTTTTCTCAAGTGATTGCATTCATTCCTCGACAAAAAACTCTGTCAATGAAAGAGCACCTTTCCCCAGGGTCTAGTATCACTGGTTTCCTCCGTTAGGAGCAACGGATAATGTCGTCTTTTCTATATATTTGCATTCCGTGACTTGCTGGGTACATTTCTCTGAAGAAGGCCAGAGAAGGCGACTGAAAATTTAGTTTTAACGTTTTTAAATCTGTTTAACCCTTCTTTTTAGAACTTAAAGACCATTTGCTGTCAAGTTCAGTGTGAACCACAAATCCTTGTAAAGCCATGAAACCATTTTCATTGACCACAAAGACATAAAGATTTTGATTTTCTGGCCATAGCCACTGAATGTTATTTCCTCCCTCCCCTCACCACCCTCCCCCCCCCCCAAAAAAAAAAAAAAAAAAAAAAAAACTAGTTGATTTCATCATCAGTTTTAAACAAATATCATTGATTTATTTCCCATGAAAATGTGCTATCCTTGAAAAAAGGATTTCTTAGGTCATGAAATTTCCATGAAGACATTCTAAACAACCTTGAAATTACAAGGTACATGTACATATGTAAATAACCTTAAAATAAAACTGCAATTATTTTGTTTTGTTTTTTTTATTTCAGGTGAAACTTCAGCTAAGATATCAACTTGTTAACATTATCTTAATTTTTTTTCAATTAGGAGCTCTTGATAGGTTATTTCAACCAGACAATGATGAACACAAAAAAGTACAGCACATTCTTTAGTTTGGCATTGCAATTTAGTGCTAAAGGTATGTTTAACAATGAAAATTATACTTTAAACTCTAGTAGAGTTGAAAACAAAGTGAGGTGTAATTCTTATATCTGTTAATAAATCATTAATAATTCGTTTCTCTGAGTCAGGCATCTTTCAGTATATGCTTAATTTTTGCAGTACAGTGCACTGAAGATGACATAGGAATGTCGAAACATGTTTTGCAAATTGAAAAATGTTTTGAAAATTTTCTCAGTTTTAAAAATTGCTGTTACTCTGCTGTTTCTACAACATATATGTTTGCTATTGTATTGTTGCTTTTATCAGCCTGAGGTGCTTGATTTTTCTTCACTTGGGATAATTTAAACAAAATGTACAGACTTTACTTGAGTCCATGCCATTCCTATTTTTGCACTATAATTTAAATGAATCATTTCTGGTCCTATTTTGGATCATTTCTGGACCTGTACAGAATTCTTTGTTTCTTTTACTTACATGCAGTAAAAAACATTGTAATGCAGTAGAAGAAAGATATCTTTTTTCTGGCCTTTTTTACATGCAGCATCTAGGCCATTGTTTGTTGTTGTGACAAGTGCCAAGCTTGCATTGAAAGCAGGAGTTGATGACATATCACAAGTGGCATATCATTGTCTCAACAAGGCTGTGTTGGTAAGGTAGTATATAACTGAGAAATACACCAAGTATCAAGTATACACGTACATGTATATAATGCACTGTTAACCATTTAAACACTGAGACTGACTCATATTTTATGTTATTTTTTGACCCAATTGTTTGTGACAATTTTGCCAAAAAGGCAAAGCTCATGTTTGGACACATTTTTTAGGATAATCAAATTTGAACGAAATTTGCTCCAGTCTTTAAGCATAGCATAGCATTTGCTTTGGCTAAACTTCAGAATACCCTGCAACTAATTTGCATATGACTAAATTCTTCTTATTTCTGTTTTCCTTGTTCTAAAGCGTTGAGAGGATATGCAAATTAGTTACAGGGTATTCTGAAGTTGCTCCTTTGCTTTGAACACAAACCAGCCTGCAGATCATTCTATTACTTATTAACTAAGGTAAATGATGGGAAATTCTTTTAGCCAACACTTAACCCTTAATTTTTCTATGGAAGCTCAGACAAGTTGATCAAACACTGAACTTACATAACTTCAAAGTATACCGGTAGATCTGGTTCTGTCCTACATGTAAGTTGTCTTTTTATGTTGGGGATATCATACAACAGAAAATACCTTTTTCTTAGTAAACCGAAGTTATCTTACGTTGATGATTACTGTTATTTAGCAGACAGATTTACGTTGCTCTCGGCCTGCAAAAACAGACAAACTTGCACCTGTTGTTTTGCATTGTGTATATTTTGACACTTATGCTATCACATTTACAGAAGTACCCCTCAAGTAATAACTTTGCAGCAGGCAATCTCACTAGATGGATCGAGGCAAATAGATGTGAGGTAAAATGATGCACGACAGCTCACAGATAATTCTAGATATCATACTTTATACAGTCTGTGCAGGCACAATTACCTTACCATTCAATGCTCTATCCAACCTGGCCTGATAATTGCTTGTTACATGTACATGTAACTTGTATTGCAGATAGCTATGCAAAGCCCCTACTACCATTTTCGAGCTACCATGAATGGCCAACTTTTTTCCGTGTTGTTTCATGCTTAGAACATTCAATTTTGTCTAGACCACAGGGTTCTCCCTAAATTTTTGAGTAGAAGGAGAATAAAATGGAGTAGCTGGCAGAGGAAATTCCGCCATTTTGCACGTGTTGGAATACAGAGTATGTTGTCTTATATGGAGCGCTTTTCATCGGTAACCGCTGCCTCGCAATCTGAGCCCGTTTCGTTCGCTGAACGTTCGATCGATGTCTGCAAGCAGACTCAAGCGTGGCGAAATAATCGACGAAACTTTCAAGTTTATTCAGTCAAAAACATTTTTTGGACACTTGGCTCTTTAAGAAAAACTTTATTTATTTCCGAATATATTTACCCAAGGGAAGCATCTGTCGCAAATGGAAAAGTTGCCGTTGGATGCAAAACAAAGTACTTATTTACTTTTTTATTTGGATCTGAGTAGCTGGTGCGCCCAGGACGACTAGCCGGCGATTTTCGCCAGTCGCCGGGGCTTACGGAGATCTCTGAGACCAACTTCTCCTTTTTTAATTGAACCAATTAATGTTTCGAGCATGAACATGTCAAGTTTTGAAACCTCCGCCTGCATGTTTCTCATATAAAACACAGGTTTTGAAAATGTTCCATCTAGTTTTTTTTGTAACATTCTTAAGTACATTAATTTTGTATGCTGGTCATGCAAGTCAAGATTGTATGTTCAAATTACTCTATGGAAATGGTCACTGATTTTTTTACAGTCTTTCCTGTACAACTGTGAACACCAGAGAAAATTTGTGGAATGTTTATTGTTTCGTGACCAATCAGGTGCAAGATGAAAATGCAAAAGATAGCCGCCAAACCACGGTATGGATTAGTCACAACTTGACACAAAACAATGAGCTGGCTTTCCCTTCCACGATAACCTTTCCATTGTTTAATATGAATTTATGCAATCTTGACATGCCTGACTGACATGGTTTACGGACAGTACAGAACATTAATGCAGGTAAGAATATTACAAAAAACTTAACGCAAGTAATTAACAATTGAATTTGATTCCATGTTGTTGTCCATCTGAAGTTAAATACACTAGATCACCAATGACGTCAAAATGTGGTAATCAGAATAAAAAAAAGTAGCACACAAGGCGATAGCCAAGTTTGTTACTGATGCTCTTAGCACATTTTGCTGACATGTGTGATCTGTTAATGAACAGACAAATGACAGCATAGAATTTTGCTGTTTTTATGTAATAAAGAAACAAAAAAAGGTTAATGATGTCATCTTTTTGTTTGTCCTTCAATGTACCGTCGCTTGCAACTACACTGTACCTGTCCACACGCATGACAACAACATGTTCTGCCAGCCAATCAAAATTTAAAGTTTTGACAATCAAACTTCAAAGTTTACCCACCCACTTTGGAATGTTTTGGCACCACTCCACAAACACTTGAAGGGAAGCAAAGTCGATCAGCATCACGTTCGGGCATTTTGCCATTTTTGTGTTTGGAGTTTTGAAAAATCAGAATGAATGAGACTCCTGTTTTTCATCTGGATGCCTACTCAATTCTCCACAGAAAAACACTCACTCACATTTACCATTCGGCTGATGCAAACTTTGTGATTTCTTTCATGACATCTTTAATACTACAGCGTTGACCGGTATTTCCAAGCGTGGAAAGCTGCGTCTTTTATCTTGACAGAGGTTTCTTCAAGTTCTTTTCTTTTAGCGTTTGCTTCCTCACATTCATACTTAAATTCTTGCTTCTTTTCCTCGATGAACCTTTCACACGGGACGTAAGTAATTTACACCTGCTTGTCGAAGAAGAAATGTCGCTCGTTTTCGGTACTCGATACTCGCCATAATTGATATCGTTCGAACCTAACGTGGAGACCTTTTTTTTGGCCAGGAGATTTCGAATTTGACTGGGCTTTTCTTGTAACTGCTGTGTTGACGTTGTTTGATGCTTCAAGCTGCTATTTTCTCTCAGGCATTCTTAGTCAAAAAATCACATATTCAAGACTGGACTTACATGTATGTGACCTTCAGAGAGAAAATGAAGATCTTCTTCTGCCAGATACTGTGCAAACAATGTTGAGGTGAACCCTTTTTCCTTAAATATTATTATTCCCCTGCATATTGTAAAATAACACAGTTGATATCCAACAGAAATTCTTCTATTGAATTCTTATAATTCATTTTGATTTTCAAAAAGACAAACTGCCCATATCAGTTGCTGACTTTGCTTCCCGTCAAATGTTTGTGGAGTGGCGTCAAAATGATCCCAAGTGGGCAGGTAAACTTTAAAGTTTGATTGTCAAAACTATAAATTTTATTTGGCTAGCAGAACATGTTTTTGTCACGTGTGTGGACAGGTAGTTGCAAGCGACGGTATCGTTTACAAGTAAGGCGCAATCAATATAAGAGAACAGTTCAACATATAATTATAATTATACAAAATTAATAACGTGCTGTTCATTTTACTTCAGCTTGTCATTCAGCTCAGTCCTAGCACTGATAGAAAAGAGTATTATTTAAAGCAACTCAGTAAGGGGCCAGCTCTTATTTTGTTTCTTCCTTTGAAACTCTACATGGACAAAGTAACTCAACATCTCATGGAAGTGGTGAGTAGAATATTTAAAACACAGACTGCATACTGCGGACTACACACTATGGACTGCGGACTGTGGACTGGGTATAAAAACACAGACTGAGGTATAAAATACCCACTCGGGTATAAAACGTGCACTGCAGACTAAATGCGGCCTACCAACTACGGACTGGGTAAAAAAACACAGACAACAGTACAAAATACCAATTTCCTGCTAAGTAATTGCGGTGCATCAAGGGAATGATACAATGTATTTTTGAGCCATAAATTTCACTTGGTAAAAGTGCGCATATGCTATCACCCCAAGATGGCCAGCATTGGAGGTAAAGGCTGTGGTTGTTTCACATATTAATTCTTCTTTTCTCTCAGAGTTTGAATTTCCAAGATAGCAAAATTTTGATAGTAAAGTGTCTTACTGGCTGTTGATATCTTTACGGGGAAGTAATCAACATTTTTAACTCCATATGATCGTTTGAAAATTGCCTTCTATTGTTTTATTTCTCACTACCACTTGTGGAACATTGTTAGACAGTATACTTTCTTTGAATTTATACAGACAGCCCCACAGATTGTGGACTTTGCATGTTTCCCCAATTTACAGGATAAATCAAATGATTCAGTTGATGGGTTCACATTTTTCACATAGGCCAGGCTACATAGCACATCGAGAGGATGTTGCCTAATTATAATGCACATAACACTGAAAGCGGATGTAATTTACACCCAGTGTGTACTGGTTCATACCCGAGTCTGTGTGTTATACCCAGTCCATAATGCTTAGTCCAAGTTTTATATCTCAATCCACGTTTTATACCCAGTCCGTAGTCCGCAGTCTGCCGTCCATATACCTCCCTGAAGTTTCATCACCGGGATGGTGGGGGAACTTTACTCTTCTGTGCGCAGTGAGATGAAGTCAATTGTTAATTTACTGTAGCCCTTGACTAGATTTCATATGTTGTAATGGATCAAAGATAATTGGAGTACGAAGATTTTTATGCAGTTCTAAAAAAGTAAACTTTGAATATTGTACAGTGTATGCACAATTTGAGCAGCTCATGTGCTTCTGGGGAATAGGTGTTGTCTCTGTCTCTGTAAGGGATTTTATTAATTCAAGAATGTCAGCGGGGCTGGGTAGTAGTGTCATAATGTACCAGGTCACTACTTATTGTAGGAAAGCTTACAGTCATGATGATAAACAACCAGATTCCTAGCTTCATTTAGATTATTGTCTTCTCTTAGTCATGCTTTTTTCTTATGCTAACCAGAATGCTTTTCTTGTGTTCTTATTTTTCACTTCAGTACATCAATGCAGCAGCTCAGTATTTTAATTGCTCATGCAACAGAACTAGAATTAATTCAGTTTCTCAAAAATCAGAAGGCACTCAAAGGAACAACACTGCTGGAACATCAGTGGAAATCAACTTAGATGAACTTGTAACCTCTGATTCTTCAAAACTTGGAAGTCTGAAAATTATTAACAGTCAAGGAGACATTTTGATCACCAACAAAGAGTTCAGTGTACCATATTTACTTGCATCCCTGAGGAATTGCCAGTCATTCAAAGTGCAAAAACAGAGTGACATCATAGAAAACAAATTTAACATCTGCAATGTGTGCCACAAATTTCGGAATATGGCCTTTGGATTACCAACCTGTCTGAAAAGTAATATTGTTTCGGCATTATCTTCCTTCACTGATGGTTGCAGCACCATTAAACCTCTATATTACCCACTTCCTGTAACAACTATTTGCTGCAATGTTCAGCTGCCAGAAACAGTTACATATTTAGATACTCTAGAGGAAATCAAAACTGCAAGCCTGGAGTCATTAACAAGACTAGAGAGGAGTTTTGATGATATTTTGAATGAGGTATTGAGTTCATTTGTTACACCACTCAAAAGACCTAGTTTTGAAAAAAATGTCTTCAATCAAGTGAGTAGGCACAACTTGTCAACAGAATCTCCAGATGTTACAAAGAACACTTTTCCACGTTCTCCTACTATGCAAGAACATCCCACTTCTCTTGACAATTCCTCCATTCAAGATGTTAGCAATAACACTTGTATACGTACAGGTCATGTGACACAATTTGCCGGAGCAGGTTGCTTTAGTAACAGATCAGTCAATTTCTTCCTGATGGATTCCACAGAGTACTGGGGAGTAGCAGAGAGGCTTGGTGTTCATGGGATGCCTCAGGCGGGGGTTGCTCTGGTTATTGCTGATTTAAAGGTACAGTGATCTGATTACAAATCAGATTACAAATCAGATAAATTTATGTTATCTCATTGAGGGTATGATTTGTTACATACAATTATTTAACTGCCTCATCCCCAGTCACCTGCATGATAGTAAAAACATAATGATTAGTGACATGGGGTGCTCCTTCCCATCACTCCCAGTGCTCATGCTCCTCACTAGCTACAAGCTCCCGCTCACATCCTTTTGTTCATTCCCAGTCTTCCCCAAAATAAGAAAAGCCCATGGAGGAGGCAGATCATTTAATATAAAGGTTATTTAAAAAAAATACTAAAACAGCTGTTAGTATATACAGTTGAACTCAGCTATTTTGAACTCTCAGGGGAAAACAGAAATACAGTAGTTTGAAATGGTGGGAGTTGAAAATAGTCAATATTAAATGACTACAGGCAAATCTAATAGAAATGGTTTTGAGTTCAAAATAACAGGGAATTTGAAATAACTTAGTTCAAATTTCTAGGGTTTAACTGTAGTAAACTTGTCTAATAAAAAACAATAATTATTGCATTAAAACAAAGTATTTTTCTGCATGGTTAGGCAACATCACAATTATTACAGTTGAACTTTCTTGCTTAGAGGGTGTTCACGTATATATGTCCAGTGGTCATATGCACAGTAACTCTGAATTGCCAAGTCCACTAAATGGCACATGAGACTCCAGCTTGAAGACTTGCATCCCAGTTTTTTGCATATGCAGTTTACTATGTCAGAACTAGCTCTTAACATCATAGTAAAATAACTTGTTTCATTTGATGTGCATCATATGATGGTTTGGCTGACCAGCTTAGTCCAACGTTAAAGCATAACCACCACCGCAGGGGTATTTTGCAGAGGGCCGAATGCCAAATGCACTGTTTGCTTGCAGTTTAGTAGTTTCACAGCATTATATTGCATGTGGCCCTGTCCAACAAATAAAAGCTAACTGCAAGCAAATATAAGTGAAATTAACTCCAAGCAAACAGGTCATTCGGCATTCGGTGATCGACATTCTGCAAATTACCCCCGCTGAAACTTCAAGAAATCCAGCTATACAGAAGACTGTTACTGTTACTAGCTACATTATCATTATTTACTCTGATCAGCCCCAGGTCGTTATTTTGCTTTTGATTTTTTTATATAGTTGACTCCTGATAACTCAAACTTTCAAGGGAAATTGAAAAAAGTTTCACCAGAAACCAGTAAAAAATGGTGTTTAATTTTTTTATATACATGCAACTGATGTACATTATAGTCAAAAGTAATTATAAAATAGTCGACTGAAAATAACACAATACATCTCTAAATCACTGAATAAATCACAACGTAACATAATGTGAAAAATATGACAAAGGAAAGCTGCAGGGAGAAGTCCAGAGAATGTGAACTGTACAGGTTTTTTCACATGGCTGCTTCAAAATAAACTTAATGTTTTGGACTGCAGTAAACTGTTTTGACTGTTTTTCACGTATCGACAGACGTGGTTCGAGTATATATAGAAAATGACCTGAAGGAGACGAAAATTGCTTTGAGTTAGCTGGCGTATTGAGTTATTGAGGGTTTGAGTTATCTTCAGTCAACAGTAGTTATAATAAATAACAATACTCTATTGGTATAACATTTTTTCCATTGCTGTGCAATGGTACTTTTGAAAACTCAAAATAAAAACAGTTGCATCTTATCTCGTTAAAACTGCATGAGTATATTACAAATGTTAAAAATAAAATATATTTTATTCTGTTGCAGAATGAAGCTCAATATGTCTTGGAAGAGGAGTTAGAAATTAGCAACTCTTCAATTGGTACAAGGATATTCTGCAGTTTTGATTACTTTTGATAATCTTGTTGTTTTGTCAGTCAGATCTCTGTGCCTGGCTTAAGGACGTTCGCGCCCAAAAACTTCCCACGCACAGATTTTTTTAAAACTTTTGTCTGCAGGTAGAAAACGATAAGTTTAGATTAAAAACGTAAAAAAAATTGGGGGTCACCGAACTCGTTTTGAAGATAAGGCGTATCACAGACCATAGCATTTCTAGGATTTCCAGTCATTCGAGGCGATTTTGCCCAGATTCATTACTATCGGCATAAAGTTAATTTGAAGAATCATATCTAAGTTATGTGTGTTTAACACAGCATATATAGGCCTATTTGATAGATCTTTGCTACATATGTCATTAAATCAGCTAGAATTAGCCTTAAAAAATACAATTTTTAAGTTACGCACACCTGTATCCACGTACCAATTCGACCCTATTTGAATAGTATACGAGAAATAATTCAAACTTCCCACGTACAGATTTTTTTTTGTTTTTTAGTATAATGGAAAGAATCAGAAAAGGACATGATCTGCCGAAAAAAAATTGGGGGTCACCGAGCATCCAACAAAAATATTCGCACACAAAGTTAACGTTAAGGTCATCAGCTCTATATTTTGTTGAGTTTTCGACTCCGTGCGCGCGCTTGAAAATGACGTGGCACGCTCGTGACCAATGAATAGCGTGCGCACTAGAGATGCGCAGTAGCAATGGGCGCGAACGTCCTTAAATGGTATTTAGTATCTAATTACTGTATCCCACAAATCTTTCGTTTTTTAAATATTATAGATTTGTGTGATATTTGATGCAATAATTTATTTCATAAACTTTGTGAGTATGTAGTCTGTACAGTTTATGTGATACACATCTGAATGGCAATTAATACTCACTTCACTATAGGAAAAGGTTGCTGTAAGTTGTATTCAAACCATTCTGCAATCTGAAGACTGAAATACGTGACGTTATTTAGTTACATGTTGTGTTTTCTTTTTCTTGGAAATGCCTAAAATCATAAATCCTCTGCAGATTAGAAGAACCAAAGTTTACTTTTTCTTCAGTTACGTTTGTGATGGCGTACATGGCGGGAAATCTAACAAGACGCTTCAGATCTGGTCGTGCAAGTTCACGCAAATGTCCATCATCGCAAACATGTATAGTGGAAGTAGTGACATCAAATTTCAATGAAATAGTTCTGGACGAAACTAAGGTTGGTAGATTGAGAAAGAAAAGGATATTCCACCGCCCCCTTCTCCTTCTCTCCTCAAGGTACAAGGGTTGGTTTGAAAAGTAACGTTGCCACGTTTGCTGCTTTAACATGTTGAATTTAAATGAAAGAAACTCATCATAATATACGGCAGTAAAATTCGAAGCTGGTTTGACAAACAGCTATAGTATTTTTGGACCTTGGGTTAAAAGTTCAACACACAAATAAAACATACCCACTGGGTCTGCTAAGATTATGTGTTATCAAGTTTTTGTCTGCCCACATTCTGCAAGGGTAAAAGGCCTAGTTGATTACCAAGGGAGTAAACGGCAGGGGTTAGGACCTGTGTGACTACTGACTGTATCAGAGCTGTAAATTACACTCTGCGCTATCTGAGATTGTCTCACTAATTCGAATTTTCAATTAACAACAGCGGATTTTTACGATAGCATCATTTGACTACAACTACTGGGAATTCATTTTGTTTTTTCTTTATTATTTAAATATTGAATCCCCGGTGGGGTTTAAATGGCGATTGCCCTAATTAGCATAAGAAACAGAAAACGTGAAAGATTCTGGTGGTTGCAGTCAAGTGATGCCATCATGTAAATCTCTAGGCTGGATTTGCGCCGTTCTCTCGCGCCCGGTCTTTGTACCTCCCGTGAGTTCGGGGGTGAGCAAGGGCTGGTTTCTCGAACAGCGGCTGGAAATCGAGCCCAGCAAATCACCTATTCCATAATTATTTCTTTAAAATAGTTTTCAACCCCTGAACATGTTGACTTGCAGGATGTTTTGTTGCTGTATTACGCTCCATGGTGTGGCTATTGTCAAGCTGTTGAACCAGTTCTACTCACAGTGGCAAGATTTTTCCAAAACATGAGTGATGTCATCATTGCAAGGTACAGCTTTAGTCACAATATACTTGTTATTGTACAGTGCAACGACTTCAATCGAACCACTTGGGAACAAAAAAAACATAAAAAACAAATTGAGAGTGGCTTTGAGGATTAAAATTGGAACTAGGATTGGCATACGTTTTTGCTGGGACTGGAATTTGGTTCACTGGGACTGAGAATTACAAATGAAACATCAGAATTAGACTTGGATTTGGGCAAAAAATACTCTGGAAAATGAGAATTAGGTTAAACGTGGGCCTGGAAATAGGATTTATTTCCCACCAGCCAGAAAGCAAGAAGACAAGAAAACAAAGATGGCCAAAATTTTTAACAGTTTAGTAAGTTCCAGACTTTTCCTTTTTCAGTTTTCAGTTCCTAGTGGCCGGCTTCGCGATGAAATCTGTATTTTCCAAATATTAACAAAGATAGCAGATTTTTATTCAGGTGGTGAAATGCTTTTGTCTCACTCAAAAGTTAGAGCCACCTTACACAGTAGTTTGAGTATAGCTCTGCATCTAACTGAAATTGCTAGAAGCAGTGCTGGAATTCCTTGGAAAGGCTTTAAGTACTTTTGCCATCTACCATCGTTGAGTGCCAATTAGTCCAGAAAAGGGCATCTTGGATATTTCGTCACTGCGGCCTGTAGGATCTTCGTTTTTCACTTATGGGAGTGTTGATGGGAGGGTTTCGTGTCTGTGTATTTTATTCCCTATTCATAGTTGCTAATTGTGTGGCTGGTATTTTGTTCGTCTCAGCGTCAGTCGTAGTATCTAAACAGGCACATCTCATTTGGCGGTCTTGATGTCGTTTAGAGATAACTTGGTTTGATCAACTGGGTTGATAATGTGAACTGGCCACCGTGAAGTGATTCGGAAGCTGACGTTTCGAGCGAGAACACCTTCGTGACGTAGAGAAAGACGGCAAAACTCATCTAAACCGTTCGCTAGGCACTTTAGCCTGCGAACAGGCTCCCGGTTCGGTTGGGTTTAGGGCGAGATAGCCGAGTGTAGTCTAGGGCGAGCGGGACGAGCCGAGAGGGGTCTGGTGAGGAGGGAGTCCGAAGGGGAGCCTGTAGACATTCCATTGATGCCGCCGTTCCATGATACCAGCTCCTGGTATCAAGATCTGATTGGTTGAATCGATGGCTGTTGACAGCTCTGAGATAAATAATTGACGGATCTTGACAACTGCTTGTAAATTAGCATAAAACTTGCCGCCTAGCACGATCTAACGGCTCTAGTTTTCTCCTTTTCTCGTAGGAGTCGTGTTTGGCCTGTCTACTTTATTTACCATCATTACGGTAGATTGTTATAAAAAGCCGATTCATCAGCGTGGGGAAACCCATCAAATTTGACAGGTTTAATTATCTCCTTGACAGATATGTAACAGGCTAATCACCAAGGGGCGGAACGGCACATTGAAAACAATGTCTACAGGCTCCCCCGCGTCCCACTCGCTTCGCTCGCGGAGTCACGACGCTCCGACTCCTACTCGCTCAACGAATTTTGTTTCCAAACTCGCTGGGAGCCTGTTCGCAGGCTATAGGCACTTTAATCTCCCCAATCATTCTAAGCAAACTTTTGTCTTGCTCTTCCTTAATAATTAAGCCGCAACAGCTCTGTGGATTGGCTTTAAAGGAAGTGCGCTTTCATGCTCACCAGTGGAAGTAGTAGGGGTTGGAAATTCCTTCCCCACGGGTGCATCAGTGCCTAAGGGTGTTAGCGGTATTCATGGCGTCATAATCCCTAGGAGATGCGCCTTGAGATGACATAACTGAGCGGAGCGTGTTGTAGCTAAATGTTTTTCAATGGGCCCTTTGCAGCTGGGGTCACGTGACCATATTTTTCCTAAAAATTTTTTGTATTATGGGCTATAACTTAAAGAATGCCAGAAATGGAAAGAGCATATCAAAAATTCCAAAGTGGCAAAGTTTGAGGTCCCTAGCATTAAAGAATGAGATTTTATGGCGGTTTGAATTTCAAAAAAAATAAGAAGATTTGTATGGAAATAGTTGCTGGAGAGCAAGGCCTTGCTCTCCAGCAACTTTTTCCATACAAATCTTCTTAATTTTTTTTAAATTCAAACCGCCATAAAATCTCATTTTTTAATGCCAGGGGCTTCAAACTTGGCCGTTTTGATGTTTTCGACACGCTTTTTCCATTTCTGGCATTCTTAAAGTCGCAGCCCATAATTTTATGAAAAGTAGGTCACGTGATGGCTTAGCTGCAAAGGGCCTATTACGTCATCGTAGCTATCTTGAAGCCCTCTCCCTGATATATTCCAAAAGACGAAAATTCCATGAGCGCCGTATGATAACCTGACACATGACCGTGGCGTTGAGCTCGCCACACTGTTGCTATTGATGTACTATTTAAAACTCGTTTACCCTGCACTAACCAATAGCGTAGCTCCATCTTTCTGCATGTAAACCAAGCACAACACACAATTCCTCGACTCGCTCCGACGAAGGGCTAACGCTCGTAACGTCAGCTTTCGAATACTCTTTACGGTGGCCAATTCACATAATCAACCTAGTTGATAAAACTTAGTAATCTTGTATACATGTAACTCCCCACCGACGCAGCACCACAGATTCTTTAGAAAGTTACCCCCTTTAATGTCGTTTGGCTCAGTGTAAGTTGGTTTAATATTCTGGAATGTTGACATTCATTGCGTGTGATTCGCCCTATTCAAGGCGCCCTGTACATACAGAGATCAACAAGGCTTTTAGCTGATAAAAAGAATCAGCGTACATGTATAATTTTGGGCATAAGCTTGACAACGGTTTGCAAGGTTACGCATGACGACCTTCCTCATACTAATTAACAATTTTTTTTGTATCCTAATGGAGGGTGGGGCGGTGCTTATTCAAACGGCAATGAATTCTGGCTCCACCACAAGACTACCAACTTAATAACGACTGTCCGGGGTCACATTCATCAGCGAAAGCAGACACTTATGATCTCATACGGAATACGAGTCGAACACGATCCCGGCTATGTGATATGCAACACGTGATAAAGAAAAACGCAAAACGTATCAACCATACGTTCACGAGACGCCACGATCCTCGAAAGGCTCTCCTTAGTATCCGAACACAATGAAAGAAAGCCAATCCGTACGGCTCTACTCCTGTCCCTTCCAGATGAATTACTCGAAAACGTAGTAGAACGTGAAAACGCAGATCGAATTAATCAGTGAATATTGTTTTTAAAATAACTGCTACATGTTTCACATGGGCTAGAAACATTATATGGAGAATTTTAAACAGTTCCACGTGAAATTACCAGTTTTGTCAAATGTTTACAAACTTTAAATATAGCGTTTCGTCCAGAGAAACGCAAGTGGACTTGGACAGTAAGTTGTCATTAGATTCCAAATGCTCTGTTGTTTTGTTTTTCAGGATTAACGCTGATGAAAATGATCTTCCATGGGAGCTTTACATGTCCCAGTATCCTTCATTTCTCCTCTTCCCAGCTTACAGGTATTCTGAAAGATGCTTCATTTCACCCGCCGTGAGAGGCGGAGTGGCGTATACTGTCTTGTAGCTAAAAAGTATTCAAATGCATCATCGTAGCTATTTTGAAGCCCTCTCTGCGATCATGTCGCAGTTTTAAAGAAGGAGATATGATATTCCGAAAGATGAAAATGCCATGAACTCCGTAAAATGACGTGACACATGACCCGCGTGGCGTTGAAGTCGCTATTCGTTCCTATTGATGTACTATTTTAACTCGTTTTTTTTCCTTTTTGCAGGAAAGACTTCTCTGTTCGTTTTCCAGATTCGATTGAACGAACTTCAGCTAATTTAATTCGTTTTTTATTCGAGCATGGAGTAAAGACAAGGAAAGCCGTGGAAGACTTCTGTCTTTCAGAAACGGTAAAAGATCAAATCATTGAACTCGGGATATCTCTCCGCCAAGTCGAAGAAGAAAAAAGACTGATTGAGGTTAAGCTGAGGGAAGCAGTTAGAACTAAAGAGCTGTGGACTCACAGGCGAACTGTCGCTCTCAAAAGCTTGAAACAGGCAGAGGACGATTTGACTAAAGAACGGAATCTAAGAATAGCTACACAACACTTAAATGAAAACCTGGAACGGCAACGCCAGGAAGTGGAAGAAAAAGTTCTTAAACTGGTTGCGAGCAGCAAAAACATTTTAAATGACTTGGGAAGTACTAAAGCCAAGTTACAAGAGAAAGAGAAACAACTTACTCGGTTCTCAGTGAAGAGCAGACGCATACTGCAAGAGAACGAAGAGTTATTTAAAATGTTAAAGGAGAAAGAAACAGCTTTACAGGGAGAGAAGAAAGCTGTGTTAGAATTGCAAAAATCCTTAATTGCTCTGAGACGAAGAACGACTTACTTAGAGTTTTCAAATAATATTCTCCGAACTAGGTTAAAAAATTCAAACTCAAAAGCGTGATATTCGTTGTCGCTGGTAGCAAGAAGAAATTCACTAGCTCTCCAAAAGGAAACGTTTTGCTTGAGAGTGTAAGTCCAGGACAACAGAATTTAATATTAGGAATAACAAGGAAATGAACGAGATTCAAAATACTTTGGACAAGCTATGACATAATAAATATACGATGTTGTAATGCCTTTACTGACCACCTCTCGATCTGTGAAGAACCGATGGCAAAATCAATATTAATATCCTTATTAGAGTGAAAGCCTTAATCGGTAAATGAAGTAAAACAATTTTTCGGGTTTTATCGAGCTTCGATGGCAGAGAGAACAACCTCCCGCAGTAACACTTTGATGAGTCGAGTCGAACTTAAAGTGCCCCTGTGACAAAAAATAATTTTTTTTTCTTTGGATTTCAAAACTATGTTAACTAAACAATAAGTGACCCAAGTTTTAAACATTGATTTAAAAAAGGCAGCTGTTTATTTTAACTGGAACTTTCCTATTTAATGATACGCCATTACTAAATTTAAGTTCTTGAGAGAGCTGGATCGAGGAGAAAATGACGTCAAAGGCTCACTAGTTTAAGAATGCAATGCGTGCGTACGCTGCAGAATTAATATGCAGCACGGGAGTTTTTGGCTTTCACACCTTTAAACTCGCACTTTGCATACATAATAAGCTGCGTTCACACGCTGAAATTTTAAGCTGGTGAGCCTTTGACATCACTTTTCCCGGATCCAACCCTCTGAGGTCAAATCGGTCAGGTTTGAACGTGAGTAATGGCGGATCGTGAAATCCAAAACTTACACTCAAAGTAAACAGCCTTTGGATAAAAATGAAAGGTCAGAATTTTGCCAGTCAAGTGTTAAGCAGACACACTTTCAGAATCTGAAGAAAAAAAGGAAGTGATTATTTTTATCACAGGGGCACTTTAACAGACACCATTTATTAATATGCATACTTATGAGTACTATTTGTGATACAGGCTGCATGTATGTTTTCATAGATTTCACACTGATTGCGCGGTAGGGTGTGGTCTCGGGGTATAATCTTCACCTTCAGTGATCGGCGAGTGGGATACAGAAAACCCGTTTTGCTTGTCAGGGCTGATTTTATTGGGTAGGTGATGCTAGGTTTCTCAGCCACATGGACTGTAATCTGGGGGAACAAATTTTTAAAGGAACACATCCGTTGGATGTCCCGGCCGCTAAATTTACGAGACGCTGATAGCTGGCGGTTAAAGGCTTACGAGAGCTGTTACAATAGCGGGTTAAAGAGACGTTAGCCGCTCAACAAAAAGTCGTTTGCCAAAGTTTGACTGCCATATATTTTGCCTGCCTATGAGACGAAAAATACGATCTGAATCTTGTAAACTGTTAAAAACAGTCTTGAATGATCGGCTCTACCAATACGTCTAATGGTGTCTTTACATCTGCAGTATAATGTAAAACAGTACATGACCATCATGTACAGTCCAAAAGGGCAAATACTCTGTACGGCCCACCACTCCCTCCACTGATGAACATTGGTGCTGCATACACTGTGAAACCTTTAACAGGCAGCTGATCCATGTTGGCGATATTTTCCAGCCCAGGGATGTTTTCTTTGTAGAGAATTTGATGAGATTCAAACAGCTTTGATTGCCCGTAATCAATTGAAGCTGTGTCTATTCCCACAAGCTTAATGTTCCTGTTTTTGACCAGCCAGCGTGACGCGTCAGCGTGTATACCTGCGAACGATAAAAAAAAACACGTTACGCTGATCAAAAACCCTGCCACGGAAGAGTTGATGTCTCGTAGAGCAACCTCTTAAACCAAATGCGAACTTAGCCACTTTCTTACGGCATGGATTCATAATGCTTAATAGCGAAGCGCGCGAGTGACGTCATGACTCAGACAAGACTCAGACAAACAAACTGGAATGGTGGATGATTTTGAACATTTCTTTAAGGACAAAAGCCGGTGTTCCTAAAACACTTGTGAAACAAAAATTTCGCTTACATTCCCTGTATTTCCCTCAGAAAAAGCTCATGTCGACTGAGTCTCGCGGGGAATTCAGTGATTTGCATTCTATTTTTAGACTTCGCGCGCTTCGCTATTATTCTTTTCGTTATTTGCCACGGTAAAATGGGTAGATCTATCTTATATGAGAAGAAAATAACAAAAGACATGGAAAAAATTTAAGTGTTACGGACGACAAAGTGTCCCCACTAACCACTCCCTCACCCTACCCCCACCCTCTCCCCCTAGCAGCGTCTTTCCAGTCCTCATCTCCTTACCTGGAAAATGCAACGCGCTAATGTCATCTGTATCAGTTCCCAGATACTTTTTCTTGTCTGGCCAATATTTTCCCCAATTTATAAATACCAGCAGTATCACATCATCCGGGATTCTTCCGTGTTTGTTCTCCCAGGCCTCTAGATCACTCGGCATCAATTGGGCATCGGGATTCTTGAAAAACGCGATAATAAAAACCCAAAGAATTATGAAGAAGTCATGGATATAGAGGTTATTTAATGACCGCACGTGGATATGAATTTTATCTCCCGCGCTCACTCGTGAGATATCGAGTTGAACACGAGAAGACAAAATTCATAACCACGGTCGGGCATGTAATATTCTGTTTATTACATAAACATACTAATGACGACGATTTTC
>JAHPZR010014428.1:0-15000 GCA_019787425.1 Platygyra sinensis | reverse complement strand
TGCACGGACAGGCTGCCTGGTAGTCGTCAACCTGCCTTCCACAGATCGATGTCATGGATTTGGGGCGCATGGCAATTGAACATTGGATAACCTTGCATCCCCAGAGACCAAGGACCAAGAAGCAGCTTTTCGGGACGACGTGATAATCGTATATTTGGGCTATTAAAGGGTTACAAAAATATCACGCCGTGCCAACTAGCTGCACGTAGGTCTCTGAGGATGGGGGCTCTCTCGCTCTTTCTGTTAACTTTCGTCCGATAATATCCCACGTCATTCCAACTGGCTGCCCCTGGGTCTCCGAGGATGGATAACAGTGATTGTATATATTTATTAAGATAAGATAAGATAAGATAACTTTATTTATACAAGGTTTTTCCATCAGATGATTTAGTGAATGACTAAAGAAATCGAAGAAAACTACGCTTAAAGTTTGTAATCGCAAACTGCTTCTCTTTCTTTTGCGATGTACATTTTTTGTGCCAAGTTTGAAAAACGCTGCTTCAACATTTCTGAAGATATTCTTGATTCAGTATTTATTTGACTATTTATGACGTCATCACATTTATGACGTCATTTGCAGAATACAAAAACGTGAATCTCTAAAGTGAAAAAGATATTTCAAAAAGGAAACTTCTTTACTTTGAAAAGCCTTTCAAATAAGCAGCAATTATTTTTTACGTCATAAGCACTTAAAAAATCTCGTTCAATTACGTGTTTTCCAATACAATTTGAGGGAAACTCATAATTACGACGGGCAAATTGTAAACGGACTTCCTGTTATGTCAGAAGTTTCTGGTAATATAATTATTAAGTTTTATACTCCTTTTCCAAGCACCGAGTAGAGTGTTAAAACTTGCTACGACGTAGAGCGAAATTATTTTTTGACGAGCTTAGAGGCGGTTGGAAATATGGTGAAATATGCTCTATTGCATGAAGCCAGTCGTTTCCATGAAGACAAAATATTGCCAATAACCATTTCTTGTGTTTTTGGGCTCTCATTGTCTGCCTGCAGGAGCCCATTACCCGGAGCCTCCATCTCAGTTGAACCCTTGAGTCAACCCTTTCCCGTATCTTTTTATTTTTAGAACTGTGATATCTGCGGGACTTCTTTATTTCCCGCGAAAATGATCTTGTTTTCGCCGACGTCCGCATAACAGCCTAAAAGAAAAATGGCGGCCAAAAGGGGAAGGCCGATTTCTCCTATTTTCCTTTTTATTTTGATCCCTTTTTCCAATCTTACAACCGAGGGAAACTGGGTATAAGCTAACTGGAAGTTAATAAAGTAATAGACAACTTGGAGGTGGCATACGTGTTGAACCGCCAACAGTGCGAACCGTCTTGTATTTTCATGGTCTGTTATGGAGTTTTATGCTTTGTTTTTCGTTCTTGTTGCTATATAACTTCTTGTAAAATGGGATGTTCTATATGATTCGGATTTTGCTGGAGGCCAAGGACCGACACCGGCAAAAGCAAGGAAACCTATGGATTTTGGTCGTGAAGATCTAGGCAATGCCTGACGATAGTGTTAGCGGTCTTGACGATAAAAAAGAAGATCACGAAACGTCAAGCGTGAATGATATACAGCGAAGAAAACTCCCGGAGAGGCAGCAGAATAGAACCAAATAATCTGAAGACTTGGATCAACTCGAAATCTGGCACAAGGAACTTTCACTGAGCTACCGCTTTAAGTGTCGACATTTTAATATTTCACTTCGAATTGAAGCCTTGTCGCCTTGTTCACTCGAAGACTTCGAGGCAGCTTCTCAGTTTCCTGATCGTGTGCTTGTGTTGTAACTTTCGGATAAACAAAACTGCGATCACCAAACAGGACCATTTCATTCTGTTCGCTTAGACGTCCGTGTTAACGGCGACTGGAGTTTTATTAGTACCGAAAGAGTTATTGGCTTAAAATGTTACAGTATATATACTGTAATAATAGCATAATATGTTAATATATGTATTCCCGTTTGCAGGGCGTTTAGACAACGGCATAATATGTTGTTCTCACAGTATACATACTGTAACATTTTAAGCCACTAACAACAGTCGGTACTAGGTAGTTTCATAGTATACTGTAACATTTTAAGCCACTAACCACATGCGGTACTACATAATAACTAGCCTAAAATAGGACGTTCCAAAAAATTTCCACATCTGGGGGTGGAGGGGTAGATTCCGACACCCTAGTTTTTTGCTGTCGGAACCTTTGAAGTTTGCATCCGAGGGGTTCAAAATTTTGTCGGCTTCTTTGAAAAAAATATTCCGACAGGCCTGTGTCAGAGCTTACCCTCCGCCCGGGGGGATCGGAATTTTTATGGAATGTATATATTCCTTATACCTACTAAAATTAAGCCGTTAGTTATTGGCCTAAAATGTTACAGTATGTATTTACTCTGATCGCAAATTAAGCCGTTAGTTATTGGCTTAAAATGTTACAGTATGTATTTACTATGGTCGCAAATTAAGCCAATAGTTATTGGCCTAAAATGTTACAGTATGTATTAATATGACTCCAAATTAAGCCAATAGTTATTGGCCTAAAATGTTACAGTATGTATTTACTATGGTCGCAAATTAAGCCAATAGTTATTGGCCTAAAATGTTACAGTATGTACATTATATATGGATGTAAATTAAGCCAATAGTTATTGGCCTAAAATGTTACAGTATGTGGAATTATATCTGGTTGCAAATTAAGCCAATAGTTATTGGCCTAAAATGTTACAGTATGTATTTCCTATGGTCGCAAATTAAGCCAATAGTTATTGGCCTAAAATGTTACAGTATGTAAACAAATGTGGACTCAAATTAAGCCAATAGTTATTGGCCTAAAATGTTACAGTATGTATTCACTGTGATCGCAAATTAAGCCAATAGTTATTGGCCTAAAATGTTACAGTATGTATTTACTGTGGTCGCAAATTAAGCCAATAGTTATTGGCCTAAAATGTACATTATATATTTAATTATAATCCATCAAATTTTTTCGCTCGCGCGAGATTGGTCTAAACACGTTTCAAAACTGCGAGCGTTGCGTAACAGATTTGCAAGTCCGGTTTGTTCGAAGGATGGATAACGCTATCCACCGGATAAATCACTATCCAGTGGATAGCGTGGTTTATTTTGTTAACACTTATCCACTGGATAACGATTTACCCGGTGGATAGCGTTATCAGGCCGTTGAACAACCGTGGCCAAGGATAATAAACACGATAGTGTCCATTTGGTTCGAAAATATGCTCGAATATTTGTCCTTGGACATTATCTGTTCCTCGAAGCTTACAGTTTTCCTTGAGCTATGCCCTCGGAAAATTGTTCGCTTCTCGGAACAGATAATGTCCGCGGACAAATATCCTAGCTTATTTTCGCGCCAAATGGAGACTATTGTTTATTTAGCCTGCGTAGCAAGCGTATGCGTGGGGTTGGGGAGCAAAGAGAGACCAAGGATCAGTATTTTGCCCGCGCGAAATTGGGGCGAGAGCCAAAATAAGAAAGAGGGGATGGGGGAGGGGAATGAAGGATCCAAATTAAGACGTTAGTTACTGGCCTGGGCCAGGTTGTTCGAAAGCCGGTTAACGTTAACCCAGGGTTAAATGTTAACTGAAGCATTACGTTTTCTGATTTAGAAATGTTTTTCGCCTCTAATGTTTGGTGTAGTTTGAGATTACTACAGCTCAAAACTGAAGGGCAAACAATATAAACAGAACACCTCGCCAAAAAGTTACAAAAACGAAATCAAAATTCTCGCTAACCCTGGGTTAGCTTAATCGGGCTTTGAACAACCCGGCCCTGAAATATTACAGTATGTATTCAGTGTGGATCCAAATTAAGCCATTAGTTATTGGCTTATCGTAATTGACAAGATCTGCGGCGAAATCCGATATCTGAAGATCCTGATTTTAATTGTAATTTTTGAAGTATGCTTGCTTAATTAACACCTTACCAGCAAAGTGAAAAGTTTCACAAGTTTGAGTGCTTAACGGGTAATGACGGGGCGCGAATAAAAAAAAATAATTAAAGTAAATAGACTATTATTCTTCTCCAGTTTTGTGGAGTTATGTTTAAAAAATAGCAAATAGCCTCTTAATTACTAATATTGAGAAGCAAAACTTCCAATCCGAGATGAAACCCTAGCTCCTCTTTTAGTTTAGCACTAAATTTTCTTTGATTCCTATTGGTTTAAATTGATCACGTGATGCGATACTGTTCATCCGCGGAGAGACATTATCAGCCCATATTGCCCTTGCGTGGAAAATACCCGGATGAATAGTAGTCTCGAAACTATCGATCTGATAATTATGGTCCCGTGGAAATTTGATGTTCTTAAAACCAGCATATTTGCTCCGAAGCTTCGCTTCTCTATGGAAACGGTCCGTATGGTGATATCCTGATCAACAAAGGACCAATCAGAACGCTCGGATTTACCTTGCCATATAATCAAATATCGGCGGGGTAACCATCAGCCAATAATAATTCCTCGTCAGCAACACTCTATTGTTTAATTAGAGCGGTCACATTACCAAAATAGCTAGCTATAGTTATCCGCACCTTAACTACAGTTAGTAGCCCAGACTTAACCGCAGCCACTCGAGTAAATTAAACCTGCCAATATAGTCGTCACTACCAAGAAAGAGAGACACTCACACATCTTATCAAGTGTTTATTACTTAGTGAAGTGGCTTCCCAACCTCCTCCTTTTACGATATTATCCATACACTGTAAGTTGCACTCGGAATATTGTTTCAATTCAGTAGAAGTCACTAGTTCGGAGTGTTATCCATTGTTTGAATCTTGTTTTTCATTCTTTGCTCCCTCTGAAGTCTTGCCCTGCTCAGTCTTGTCCTAGAAGTCTCCATAATCAATTTCAAAATTGGAGGCTGTTCCCGAAACTTATTACGTGGGGTTAACAACTCTATCAAGGCCTGTTTCGGGAGACGAACCAAATTCTACCGGGAAACGGGAGATTGAAATTTTGCTGGAGATTATGGCACAATGTATTTGCAGAGAAAAGCGGGACTTTTAACAAAATATGTTTTTCGAACAGGTTAAAAAATCGAGAGGATGTTGCTGTTTTCTGGTAGGACTTACGCAAGACAGTGTTGATCAAGCAACTTTTGTTAGAGTTGTTAACCCCACGTACTTATTCATGACGCTTAACCCGCCTCACTGACATTGTGTACGAAGCGCTTACCAGGTACATTTCTTTGCCAAGTCCATTGGATGGTTTGACACCATTTTTGATCAGCTCAATCTGTTTAAGGCCTTGCCTTAACTTATTATTTTGACCACGTGTCAAGTCGCTTAATAATTTTGTTGAAATTTGGTAAATCGGGGAATTGGTGGCAAATCTCTATCCTATTGATCAATAAATGAATGTGTTCGATGCAAATTTAAATAATCTACCGTGCCACGTTTAGAATGATCTTCCTTCGTTTCCTTTTTTAGAAGATATAAATGATCAGAAGTCTAATTTTGCTGAAAAAACACCATACACCCTATAATTTTTGGTGGTATTACTAAAACCCGCCACTAATTTTTTCACATGTTCTGTCAGAACTACAAACTCTACTTTAAAATGTGTTGGATGTTAAAACCTAACTGCGTGCTAAACCTAGTCATTTATACCTCTAGTTAGCTGACTATACCTTCAGTCAGCTGTGATTTATTACAACCAGGAATTCTGCTACAACTTGTTTTTCACATTATACGGGCCTTTTGGATGTCAATCTTAGTTTGATAGAGTCATGTTCATCAGAATTAAGGCATGGGTCTGGCTTAAATGTGATGTTTGATACCAAAAAGCATTAAACAAAGCCACAGACTTGAGCTAACATAATTATACAGCGGGCCCCGCTATAACGAGTCCCGCTATAACGAAAACCCCGTCATAACGGCTCATCCTTGGTGTAAAAGCCTGTGACACTCACCAGGGACGTAAACCACAGAAAACAATAATAATATAATAATAATAACAATAACAATAACAATAACAATAACAATAACAATAACAATAACAATAACAATAACAATAATAATAATAACAATAACAATAACAGTAATAATAATAACAGAAAGGTAAACCCGTTATAACAAACTACATTTGAACGCCCGGGAGAATTGCAGTAAAATGTATGGAAACAAACCTCGCTAAAACGAACCCCACTATAACGAATATTTTGTCCTGTCGCTCGCAGTCAGCAAAAACGTAGCCTGGGTACAGCCGCCCCTTCCCTCAAAAATACAAATGGTTGTTAAGCCAAACACGACTCCTATTGGTCAATAACTAGCGGCTTAATTTGGATCCACACTTAGGCCCGGTTTAAAGGTCGCATTTTACATGCGCCGAATCGAATTGCCGAACTAAATGCAAGTAAAATGTGACGTCTAAATCAATTAAATGCGACATATTTCAATTCGATGCGAGTCAGTCAAATATTCGGCTGATCCAATCGAATATACGACTGAAGTTCGACAGTTGATTTAAGCGCCGTATTTTTATGTGCTGAATCGAATTCAAAATATGTTCAATAATTTATGTTTGCTCGAATGGGAATTTAAAACACGGCGCTGGCTCTCAGCAATTTTATTCGGCCAAAAAAAAGGCGACGTTCAAATCAAATCAGCCGAACGTATTCATTCGAGTCCACCAAAATTAGTATTTGATTCGGCGCACATAAAATGCGGCGTTTAAACCCGGCCTAACTTATATACTAGTCTGTAAAGGCCCGGTGTAAACGTCGCATTTTCATGCGCCGAATTCAATTGCCAAATTAAGTGCATGTAAAATGCGACGTCTAGACCAATAGCCCTTTTCACGGTTAGCTTTCCTCATTTGCATTACAATAAAACCTAGCATGTATGTGAGGCAATTTCGGGCTATTTCGCACTTTTAGCCCGAAATTGCCTCGCATTCACGTTGATTACATTGTAATGCAAATGAGAAAAATTAACCGTGAAAAGGGCTATTCAGCCAAAAAAAAATGCGACGTACGTTTAAATCAAATCAGCCGAACGTATTCATACGAGTCGACCAGAATTAATATTTCATTCGGCGCATGTAACATGCGACGTTTAAACTGGGCCTAACATTTTAGGCCAATAACTAACGGCTTAATTTGAATCCACATTTGTTTACATACTGTAACATTTTAGGCCAATAACTATCGGCTTAATTTGGAACCATCTTAGTTACATACTGTAACATTTTAGGCCAATAACTAACGGCTCAATTTGCGACCACATCAACTACATACTGTAACATTTTAGGCCAATAACTATCGGCTTAATTTGGCACCATCTTTCTTACGTACTGTAACATTTTAGGCCAATAACTAACGGCCTAATTTTGACCCCCGTTAAATACATACTGTAACATTTTAGGCCAATAACTAACGGCTCACTTTGAATCCAGATTTGTTTACATACTGTAACATTTTAGGCCAATATCTAACGGCTTATTTTGGATCCATCTTTATAACATACTGTAACATTTTAGGCCAATAACTATCGGCTTAATTTGAGACCATCTTTTTACGTACTGTAACATTTTAGGCCAATAACTAACGGCCTAATTTTGAACCCCGTTTAATACATACTGTAACATTTTAGGCCAATAACTAACGGCTTAATTTAACTCCACATTTGTTTACATACTGTAACATTTAAGGCCAATAACTATCGGCTTAATTTGGGACCATCTTTATTACATACTGTAACATTTTAGGCCAATAACTAACGGCTTACTTTGAATCCAGATTTGTTTACATACTGAAACATTTTAGGCCAATATCTAACGGCTTATTTTGGAACCATCTCTTTACAACATACTGTAACATTTTAGGCCAGTAACTATTGGCTTAATTTGTGACCACGGTAAATACATACTGTAACATTTTAGGCCAGTAAATATTGGCTTGATTTAAGACCACACTAAATACATACTGTAACATTTTAGGCCAATAACTATTGGCTTAATTTGCGACCACAGTGCATACATACTGTAACATTTTAGGCCAATAACTATTGGCTTAATTTGCGACCACAGTGCATACATACTGTAACATTTTAGGCCAATAACTATTGGCTTATTTTACATCCATATATAATGTACATACTGTAACATTTTAGGCCAATAACTATTGGCTTAATTTGCGACCACAGTAAATACATACTGTAACATTTTAGGCCAGTAACTATTGGCTTAATTTACGACCACACTAAATACATACTGTAACATTTTAGGCCAGTAACTATTGGCTTAATTTGTGACCACACTAAATACATACTGTAACATTTTAGGCCAGTAACTATTGGCTTAATTTGCGACCACACTAAATACATACTGTAACATTTTAGGCCA
Organism: Platygyra sinensis; assembly: GCA_019787425.1. NCBI lineage: Eukaryota > Metazoa > Cnidaria > Anthozoa > Scleractinia > Merulinidae > Platygyra > Platygyra sinensis. Next base: position 6,641 of record JAHPZR010014428.1, on the reverse strand, counting down.
GTAACTATTGCCTTAATTTGCGACCACAGTACATACATACTGTAACATTTTAGGCCAGTAACTATTGGCTTAATTTGCGACCACACTAAATACATACTGTAACATTTTAGGCCAGTAACTATTGGCTTAATTTGCGACCACAGTAAATACATACTGTAACATTTTAGGCCAGAAACTATTGGCTTAATTTGCGACCACAGTACATACATACTGTAACATTTTAGGCCAGTAACTATTGGCTTAATTTGCGACCACAGTAAATACATACTGTAACATTTTAGGCCAGTAACTATTAGCTTAATTTGCGACCACAGTACATACATACTGTAACACTTTAGGCCAGTAACTAACGGCTTATGACTCGCGTCGGTATAATAATTATTAGTACCGAAAGAGTTATTGGCTTAAAATGTTACAGTATATATACTGTAATAATAGCATAATATGTTAATATATGTATTCCCAATTATAACTTGCGTCGGACTGATGTTGTCTGTTCATGGAAAAATAGGAATGCACCCGATATTTCTCTGAAATCTATCGCTGAAATGTTTCCTCCAATGTAACAAAGGTAGGATATACAGCCTTACTCCAACAACCAAATCAAGGAGGTCGAGAACTGCGAGAAACGCTGCATTCATGCAGAGCTCCTGGAACTCCAAGCGTATGGAAAGTTCACTGGCCAGGATTGTCTCTCTGATCTGCAGCCAAAGAACTGATTTGATTTACAATTTCCCTATCTTTTAATTTTCATCTGATAAACTCTAGTTGTTCAGCAGCAGTTGATAGAGTGAGAAATTCTTCGGGAAAATTAATTCTTCCACTGTTGAGACAGGAAGATCCCCCAGTTGTTTTGGCTCAGGGCTTAACAGCCAACGTGGGGCGATTGACTGCAATCGATTTTGGCTCCTCCTTCAATACTAATAGGGTTACCCCATCCCTTCTTCTCTATTTTGCAATTCCAGCTGAAATATAATGTCTGCATGACAGTGTAAATGTATGAAGGACTAGACCTTAATATCTTAAAATCCTAAAGTTCAGCATTTTCCCATGGATTCTACATTTTGCTATGGTCTTTGTAGCCCTTGCTTCACTTTCAGTGAATGCCCCATTGTTTAGAAAAGGTGGTATATTCACTGAGACACCATCTGGTACAAGGTCCTGAATCAGAAAGCCTTTGTCTGCTACGACCAAATCCTCAGCAGTCAGTTGATTTAACAATCCAGATTGTTGCACAATTGTTTTATCAGATATTGAACCTGGCCATATGCTCCTGAGATGTAGGTAATTACCCCCAATGACTGTAAACTAAAGAGTGCATTCCTCTATAACTTTAGTAAGTAAAATTTTGCTGGCTCATTAATCCTGGGGTGGCAATCTCAAGGGCCTGTCCAATGTCTTCAATGTTGTGCAAGACCCAAATTGATAAAATGATGATAAGGCAGACAGTTTGTTCTTATCCCTAGAAGGGACTGATGTCATGAGGTCAGTAAATTGAATGGATGACATGGATGATTGGGGTAACAATATTTGCAATTGTAGATACACTACAGCTAAATAATTTAGCGAGATGAAGATTTCTGTAATTTTGTCTGACTTTCATAAATGTAAACAAATATTTGGTCTTCGAATCTGATTGATTCGACTCTCCAGCCAGCAAAGTATAATTGATTTGATCTTTGAACCTTTCTGTATAACTGACAACAGTGTTGAAGACATCTCTAGTCTTCATCCAGTGTAAAAACTGTCTAAAGATTTTTTAAGTATCCAATCTTTTTTGTCAACTCCGTTATTTCCCTCTTTGCTTGTTTTAGCTCTGCTTCTAAACTGAAAATTCCTCTGTGCCTGATTCAGATCTCTCAGGGATTGAGCTAATTCTCCCTTGCAGCCTCTATCACTTCTTGCATACATACTATACATTCTCCTTCCTGGCTGGCTCATTTCTTTCTCTCTTTTTTTCGTCTTCATTATTCACTTAAACGAAAGGGACTTTTAAAGTCAAAATAGGAGAACCAGTAATAACCAAACAAAAAAGATAAAAACACCGACTTGAACGTGACAAATACATGCAATGTGAGCGACATGGCCACCGCCATTCAACAATCGATCGTGCAAACGTACCGTACTTTCGGTCTCACTGCATTCTTCAACTTGAAAAAGTATATGACAACGAAATCCTTACTGACCTCTATAGACGAATCCACTTTGTATTCATCCGCTTTTTTCCTGCTAGGGAAACTAAAGATCTGTACGTATCGCTTTCGGATCGATGGTTGCAGTCGGGCGCAAAGCATTGGACCATTACAATCGTTTAACCGCGTTTTCTTTCAGTTTTAAAACTACAGGGCTTCTACTGTTAACAAAAACATAAATAAACCTTATTGTAACTCTCCTTTTGCTTTTCTAAACGATAATTACCCACTTGACCTCTTCTACACAAAGGTAACAAGAGGGACGCATTCTTTGTTTAGAACTGAATTTTTTAGCGCCATGGCAACGTGACGTCACACTTTAGAACTCTATTATAAGATGGCTAGTTAAATATCGGTATTCACGTACGCCAATTCCCAATCCACACTATTCCACAATCCATGCCATTCCTTATTTTTTGATCGAGATCATTGCGGTCCGGGATCATTTGCGCTCCAATTTGGGGATCATTTGAGGTCCGGGATCCTGGGATCATTTGCGGACCCGTAGAGATGATCTGTAGATACACAAAAAGTGCCAGGCGTCGCAGAGTGTTGTCCCCCGCCGCGCCCCTGCGTTCGGAGTTCTCAACCCGTGTTTTCAACGCCAAGAGGTAGGTTTTCGCGTAAGTGATTTACCTGAACGCTTTTTATCCTGGATTTGCTTTTATGCCACGTACAAATCAGAAAGGTACCTTGTAAACCGGTCTTTTTTAGAAAAAGTTTAAATATATTTTTTAGCAAATGAGTGAAACTAGGACTTCTTGTTGCCATTTGAAAATCAACCACTGCTGTTGTTTGGAAATTCAATATGGCGGCCTCTTCAATTTCTTGTGTTTTTCGAAGTTTTCGGTCGCTAATGGCCTTCTGTGAGCTCATAAATAAGGGATTTCTCACCTTTTAAGGTTCATTATTCGAACAGCAGTAGATGTTATCTGAGAAGCTTAAAATTTTATAATTCCAGGGTATCATAGCCTGCGAGCAGGCTCACTTGTTTGGGTAGGGTATCACGGCCAAAGGCGACAGAGAACCGAGAACCGGCGAAGCCGGCGAGCTCGCGGTTGCAGCTCCCGCACCTTTGCCCGCGATGCCCTATTGTTGTTTACTCCTGTAGCTGCCATGTGCTTCTTGCCGAATTTCGCACCTCGCCTACATTCGATATTTTTTTAAAATTTCTTTCGGTGGTTTTTTGTTTTGCACTTGTGCAGAGGTTGCCATGTGCTTTTTGTTTGCCAATAAATTTTTTTCAATCCTTTGTATAATCATACAAAAACAGTTAATTTTGTTAATGAAATCTTTTACCTTATTAACCTTATTGTGTCAATATTTCTTTCAGAAATTGACGTTATAGTGGTTATCTTGCTTTGCTGGACACGTTTCAGTTTTTTTGAACTACAACTGTACAGCTTGTTGTCACTAAAATTTTAGTGCACTTGGTTTCAGTTACTATAGAACTTACTGAAATGCAAATTTTCAGCATGTCAACATTCATTAATAAATAATGGTGGTCACTGAGCAAGATTTTGATTTATAGCAATTTCAGGGACTTGACGGAACAAAATAAGTGAATGACAACGATTTCTACACAAACTCTCTACAATGCCTCTGTCTGATAATAGTTAATTTGCTATATCACGCAACTGAATTGTTCATGCCATAGCGTGATGCTTATAGGAACAGAGTGCGCAAAGCGATAGATCACGTACTGATTTAATTATATTTTAGGGATATGAAATACAATAGGGTTTAGCGACTCAAGAATATAACCGCAGTATTGTTGTAATTAAACTCCATGCATGGCACGTATAAGCCATTGATGTAAGACCTTGTACTCAGAACGGAATAGACATTGAGAGTGAAACATTGTATAGAGATTAAAAGAGAAATAAATGCATCAAACGAAAGACACAGTCCTTTGATGGTGAACCAGTGCCGGGAGATATTCCCGAAAACCCTTTTCCATATTTGCAAACTTAATCCAAATTTCCGCATCACTTTCATAGCTCTGGCTACACTAGTATAAGTGTGTATGTTATTTAAACACCATGTTCAAGGGAAAATTTTTGATAGTAATTGCATTGAGATGTGTGTAGAAGCCATTGAGATGGACTAAGATGACAGTTAGCTTCAAAATAGTATCAAGTTGGTGTCAATTGAAGGGTCACTTGATGAGATACTCACATCCAGAAAAGGCAATATGTGTCTATGTTATTTAGACGCAATGTTTAAGGGAAAGTTTCGATAGTAATTGCGTTGAGATGGACTGAGAAGACGATAAGCTTTAAAATGATGCCAAGTTAATGTGAATTGAAAAGTCACATGACCAGTTATTCACTTCCGGAAAAGCCGATATAAGTGTGTTTGAAATTAAAAAAACGATGTTCAAGGGACATTTTTCAATAGTTATTGCGTTGAGATGGGTGTAGAAGCCATTAAGATGGACTAAGAAGACGATAAGCTTCAAAATGATATCAAGTTGGTGTCAATTGAAAAGTCACTTGACAAGTTATTCACTTCTGGAAAAGCCAATGTAAGTGTGTATGTAGCCTGCAAACAGGCTCTCCACATGTTTTTTTTGCTTTAGAATAGCTAGGGGGAAAAAACCATATGGAGAGCCTGTTTGCAGGCTAGTGTGTATGTTACTTAAACACCATGTTCAAGGAAAAATTTTCTATAGTAATTGCGTTGAGATGGGTGTAGAAGCCATTGAGATGGACTAAGAAGACAGTAAGCTTCGAAAGAATATGAGGCTGGTTTCAATTGAAAAGTCACGTGACGAGTTATTCACTTCCAGAAACGGCCAATATGTCTGTATGTAATTTGAACACCACATTGAAGGGAAAGTTTTCGATAGTAATTGCGTTGAGATGGGTGTAGAAGCCATTGAGATGGACTAAGAAGACAGTAAGCATCAAAATAATATGAAGTTGGTGCAAATAGAAAAGTCGCGTGAAAAGTTATTCACTTTCGAACAGAAGATATAAACAGTATCGTCTTTTATACACATTCACGAGTGTTGGTCCAAATGTTATGGCTTTCAATGCAGCTAGAATATGTTGTTGGACAATTGGCAAGGACAGTTACCCGATTTTATCTGTTGTCACGAAGCTCTCTAGAACCTCTAATTTCATTGGATCTTGTTGGCACGAAGCTCTATTGTTTTAGGGTTAGGGTTCATTGTTGCCATTGTTTGTATATCATTTTCTCAACCAATCCTGTGAGACGTTCCGAAGAGCTTCGTGGCGGCGATTTTATGCTGTAAATTCCACTGCTGAATTTTTATTCGACAGTTGCAGTCGGTCGCATTGGCAGTGAATTGGTAGACAACTTCAGCTTGGTCCTTGGTGTCAGTGTTCTGTATTTCATGGGTTGGTGCTTTGATAACAGGACGTAACATGTCGATAATTTGGATAGTCGATCGTTGTCGATCAATTCGATACTAATGAATCGACAAATATCGGATGTCGATAAAAGCGATCACAATTTTTTGTGATTATTGACTTTGATCGATTTTGATTGATTTCAATCGACAAGTATCGGAAATACAAAAAAAGAAGGATTATGGCGGGAGACAAGGCTACAGTCGCCAAACACAGTTTAATGAAGCAGGATTGGCTATACCAAGACTTTATTTTGCCGATTTTACATTGTAATTGAAACCTCAAATGTCACCGCAGACTCAGAGAGAAACGTTGGGAGTGGCAAACAAACCCGGCGAATTTAGCCAAGGAGAGGGAAATGAGCTGTAGCAGCGTGTATTTGTGAAATCTTGGACTGATTGAGCAGATTATGTTAAACACTGATAAGAATAAATTGTCAATAGCTTTTCTGGCTGTAATTTTCTCGCATTCTAATCTACATTTTGCCCGCTCCGTCTCCCGAAGCGAAGGATCACTCCGAGTTCCCAGAGGGTCTCCCATTTTTCCAACCGGTTTCGCCCCATGACGAGTTCGCCCCCACCGAGTTCGCCCCCACTTCGACTGAACTTGATCGAGTTCGCCCCCAACTAGGTCGAGTTCGCCCCCAACCAGTTCGAGTTCGCCCCCAACCAGATCGAGTTCGCCCCCAACCAAATTGTGGTCGCTTCCAAGTCGGTGAAGTTTTAAATTCAATCGTGAATTCTTTTGAAATGAAAGTGGACCAAACATAAGCACACCTTTCACCTTATGGGACCGTTACGAGTCTGAGTAAGTCGAGTCAGCGGCTGCCGATTACGCTTGACTGTGCTTATGTTTGGTCCACTTTCATTTCAAAAGAATTCACGATTGAATTTAAAACTTCACCGACTTGGAAGCGACCACAATTTGGTTGGGGGCGAACTCGATCTGGTTGGGGGCGAACTCGAACTGGTTGGGGGCGAACTCGACCTAGTTGGGGGCGAACTCGATCAAGTTCAGTCGAAGTGGGGGCGAACTCGGTGGGGGCGAACTCGTCATGGGGCGAAACCGGCGG
>JAHPZR010014427.1:15000-16566 GCA_019787425.1 Platygyra sinensis | reverse complement strand
AGCCCAAGGAAGAGGCAAAACAAAAATAAATGTCCCGTCATGGAAAAGAAACTCCAACATGCCCACCCACATATACAGGTATAAAATGGAGAACAAAATGGAATGGTTGCTTGTCTGATCAAATTTAAACAATGTTCACCACTAAGTTGTCACAAAGTGTTGAAGTATGCAGCATTATTGTTGGATTTTGCCACAATTTTTAAAATAATCTGATACATATAGATAGCTTGGCAGACATTGACATCACAAAGTAGATTGTGGTTTATGCTACTTTAGACAACACTGTCACCAATATATAAAATCACAAGATGAATTCACATAACAAGTGGAAAATGTCAACATTTGTAAGATGTCCACTTTTGAGTCAGCAATAATAATAATAGTAATGATAATGATGATGATAATGATAATGATAATGATGATGATGATGACAATGATATAGACAATAATAATGATAATACAATTGACTGAGGCATGGCCATTGTCAATAAAAAAACAAAAAACAGACTGTTTGTTCAAGATGTGTAAGAAATAAGACCAGTATTAAAAAGGTTTTACCTCAAAACAGTATGATACCAGCTCAAGTTCCAAAAGGACTAGTTGAGATCTAACCCAAATAATTTTCTCTCGGTAATGTTTGCAACAGAAGAGAACCAAAAATCCATCATGCTGTATTAATAAACCCTTTATTGGGTGATTCCAGAAAATATCCATACCATACCACGGACGGCATCTTGGAATTCTGAGGGAGGGGGGGGGGGTTTCTTGGACTGGAATTCCGAAGACGTGGGGCGGTAACGCAGTTTGGAATTCCAAAGGCATGGGGGGGTGTTTCAGCTCTGAATTCAGTGAATTTCCAGAGGAAAGACGGCGAAAGCTCCGCTTGAAATCGCAGAACCGGCAACATTCCCAGTTTGTAAGTGAAGCACGAACCGACCACGGAAGAAGTATGCGTTCGTGCAGATGGGTAAGCAGATGGGTTGTACAGCAAGCTCCACATCGAAGAGGCCTTAAAGTTGATGAATTAGTCAACTGATTAATAAAAACATAACCAAGGCGGTGTTTCTCGCCGATTGTCGATCGACGCGGTACGATGTGTTGTTGCGTGCCGAAAACTCGCACCAGTCTCTAGTTTCCAAATAGAACGCCTGACAGATTTTGTATTTCACGCCGATTTTCACGCCGATTTTCACGCCAACATTCCGATAGCGTGCCTTTTGATGCGCTGTTTAATTCAAAACTGTTTATGCGCAGGTGTTTTGATCATTCAGTTCTAAATAGTTATTTTTCCTCGAAATAACTATTGTTTACCGGTCATGAAAGTACTCACGAGTATGTCTTGTTGTGTTTGAGAAAGTGAAAGATTCATTTCTGTCTTGAATTTACAAAAATTAATTATGTTTCAAATGCAACGTAAGCATATGCATGTGAAACATTGTTTTCGCCTCTAAGGGTTATTGTTGAACTATTGGGTTTAAAAATATGTTGCACATGCTGTACCCATTCGGTCCGTTCGTACTAGTTGTGTTTTGCTTGTAAAACGTATGCTGCATGACTAGTGGTCAG
>JAHPZR010014427.1:0-10000 GCA_019787425.1 Platygyra sinensis | reverse complement strand
TCCTGACAAAACCGAAAAAAAAATAAAAAACTGAGATGAAGTTGAGTATATTTATTTTCTTAAATCAGCAAGGATCTCTGTGGCCGCTTTTCCGTTATGTTGTAAATAGTTCAGTACAAAAAAACCTTATTAAAGCCGATTAATTCCTCCAAAACTTGTCAAGCATAAAACAAGAGTATGGATATGTTGGCATCTTTCGTGTACAGAGCTAAAAAGCCAGTGCAGCAAGCACGAAAAGCGTAAAAGATGCGGAACGCGATGAACAGTCGCGAAGCGCCAACGGAGAGCGCGAGCGAGAATTTCGGGCGAGACGTGCGAGCACGGAATGCACAAAGCACCTTTGACAAACCTATGGCCTGCATCACAGGTATCTTCGACCACGTCTTTGGCAAACCTTTGACTTGAATCGCAGACAGATTTACTTACACCTTTGACCCGCTTTTGACAGCAAGCAAAGGCGTATCAAAGGAACACCTTTCATACGCCTTTCCAAGGGAGTTTGCAGGTGAGTAAAAACGGCCTTTACCGCCTTTGATCTGGATTATGGCAAGCCAAGCATGACAAAAGTGGGTTGAGTTGAAAATCACCTATCGAGTCTCAGTGATCGATGTGTGAGAATGAGAAATCACTGTGCGAGATTGGAAAATCACTACGTGAGATTAGAAAATCACTGTATGAGAAATTAAAATTGCTATACGAGAATAAAAAATTGTCATGCGAGATCATAAGTACCAATCGAGAATGAAAAACTGCCATGCGAGATTTAAATTAACTGTTGAGAATGAAAAATCGTTGTGTGAGAAAAAGAAATCACCATTCGAGATTATCGATTGGTTTTTTTCTGAGCCGGTGATGCATAACCAGTCAGCGGAGAGTATTTTGGCGGTCAGTATAAAACATGGACTGCGGGCTACGGACTACGGACTACGGACTGGGTATAAAACACGGACTCAGGTATAAAACGCGGACCGAGCATTGCGGACTCGGTATAAAACACAAAGAAAGCTTCTACATTGAATTAATTCTCGTACGAACGTTTCAGTCATAAATAGAAGCTATCTGTATAAATTATAGAAGACTCATTTCCTGAAAGTTCCCGCTCATACAGGTTTAACCATACTCAAGAGAAAATGATGGGATTTTCTCTTGCCATAGTCGATTGCCGAAAAATAAATAGAAGACACTGAAAGTCACAAAATTGACGAGCTGTATGAATTTCCGAATGATTGAAGCCATGATTAACTGTTTTGAAAGATCAACAGTCGAGAGAATTGAGGAGAATTCGAACGACACGTCCCGCTGTTTATTTGTTCGATCATGTAACAAATAAATACACATACATACGGCCACGGCGAAATGAGGAACAAAAAGTTGACAAATAGAAGAAACGACATTACACAAGGATAGCAGCTCTGCACGCTTAATATCGCCTTGGAAAAGGAAGGGGAAAAAAAGAAAAATAAATTTCTTACAACACAGGGTATTCGTATTTGGTCACCCACCCAAGTACTATCCCTGCCGTACTATCTTTTGCCCTCTTAAAAACATTACGTAATATCCAGAAACAATTTAAAAGATGGTTATAGGACTTGTTTCCATATCTAAAACCGCCCTTGGATACGTTGTGATGCATACACAAAGTAAATACTAATTATAGGCCTAAGCGCTGAAAATACTGATTAGGGTTAGGGTTAATTAATGGTTAGCTTCTTTATAGCGTTCGGGTTTTCGAACTTAACTCAAACCATCCCCTGGTAGCGAATCCTCGGTGGTCCAGTGGTTAGGATTAAAGACTGCCAATCTGGCACGCCGGGTTCTAATCCACCTCGTCACAAAGAAATTTTTTTTTCCTTAAAGAGACTTTTTTTTTGTACTCACATTTACCATAATTAATATTTTTTTTACAAGTAAATTACAAATTCCGATTGCAAGCAACTATTAAATTATCATTAATTAACACACAAAAACACAAAAACACACAAACACAAACACAATAGGCACATAGATAGACTGGCACTTTGACAACATTTCTTGAGCAGAAACTTAGAAATTTCATGTGAGTGTAAGTGAATAGGGAGCTTAGTAAAACTAGTTTTAATACACCAAGGGACTTACTGAATTATTATTGAAACCAGGTATACCTGTCGATAGAGTGCCAACGAGCAAATAATTTGTTTTATAAATTCCTGTTTGTCTGCCTAAAACTTCAAGCGAACGAGAAACTTGCACTTTTTCCCTCTGCAAAAGAATCCTGTTCACAATTTTTAGTCAGACGATCAAGCAACTCAAGTTTGTTAACGTTAGTACACCGTAGCTATTCCTTCTAAGCATTATCTTTAAGCTGCTTACCACCTAATAGAACTTTTTGTTTTCCATTCAATACTGTCATATTTTCAGGAGTAGGTCGTATTGATACCAGTGGCCGCTGACAGGAGTAAAGTTTGCGATCGATATTCCGTCACCCGCCATATTGAAAATTTCCCTCATTGATTAACTGCTGACCACTAGTCATGCAGCATACGTTTTACAAGCAAAACACAACTAGTACGAACGGACCGAATGGGTACAGCATGTGCAACATATTTTTAAACCCAATAGTTCAACAATAACCCTTAGAGGCGAAAACAATGTTTCACATGCATATGCTTACGTTGCATTTGAAACATAATTAATTTTTGTAAATTCAAGACAGAAATGAATCTTTCACTTTCTCAAACACAACAAGACATACTCGTGAGTACTTTCATGACCGGTAAACAATAGTTATTTCGAGGAAAAATAACTATTTAGAACTGAATGATCAAAACACCTGCGCATAAACAGTTTTGAATTAAACAGCGCATCAAAAGGCACGCTATCGGAATGTTGGCGTGAAAATCGGCGTGAAAATCGGCGTGAAATACAAAATCTGTCAGGCGTTCTATTTGGAAACTAGAGACTGGTGCGAGTTTTCGGCACGCAACAACACATCGTACCGCGTCGATCGACAATCGGCGAGAAACACCGCCTTGGTTATGTTTTTATTAATCAGTTGACTAATTCATCAACTTTAAGGCCTCTTCGATGTGGAGCTTGCTGTACAACCCATCTGCTTACCCATCTGCACGAACGCATACTTCTTCCGTGGTCGGTTCGTGCTTCACTTACAAACTGGGAATGTTGCCGGTTCTGCGATTTCAAGCGGAGCTTTCGCCGTCTTTCCTCTGGAAATTCACTGAATTCAGAGCTGAAACACCCCCCCATGCCTTTGGAATTCCAAACTGCGTTACCGCCCCACGTCTTCGGAATTCCAGTCCAAGAAACCCCCCCCCCCTCCCTCAGAATTCCAAGATGCCGTCCGTGGTATGGTATGGATATTTTCTGGAATCACCCAATAAAGGGTTTATTAATACAGCATGATGGATTTTTGGTTCTCTTCTGTTGCAAACATTACCGAGAGAAAATTATTTGGGTTAGATCTCAACTAGTCCTTTTGGAACTTGAGCTGGTATCATACTGTTTTGAGGTAAAACCTTTTTAATACTGGTCTTATTTCTTACACATCTTGAACAAACAGTCTGTTTTTTGTTTTTTTATTGACAATGGCCATGCCTCAGTCAATTGTATTATCATTATTATTGTCTATATCATTGTCATCATCATCATCATTATCATTATCATTATCATCATCATTATCATTACTATTATTATTATTGCTGACTCAAAAGTGGACATCTTACAAATGTTGACATTTTCCACTTGTTATGTGAATTCATCTTGTGATTTTATATATTGGTGACAGTGTTGTCTAAAGTAGCATAAACCACAATCTACTTTGTGATGTCAATGTCTGCCAAGCTATCTATATGTATCAGATTATTTTAAAAATTGTGGCAAAATCCAACAATAATGTTGCATACTTCAACACTTTGTGACAACTTAGTGGTGAACATTGTTTAAATTTGATCAGACAAGCAACCATTCCATTTTGTTCTCCATTTTATACCTGTATATGTGGGTGGGCATGTTGGAGTTTCTTTTCCATGACGGGACATTTATTTTTGTTTTGCCTCTTCCTTGGGCTCTTTCTCAGCGAACATGGTATTAACTGGCTTGGGCACCTCCTTCTCTGAATCCTTTACAATCTTTGCAAGATCCTTCCTTGGTGTGGTAACCATGAACTGGTAGAGATCTTCAATATATCCTAGAAAACATTCTAAAACAATAAGTTTTCAGCCTTTTCATTGCAGTAATAATTTCCATATTTTATGCATTGCAACAAATTCTACATGATGTCTTGGGTTATGTACAAGATGTACATCATTACACAAGTAAACTTGTGTCATTTACCTCGAAATTTTCATTGACCTTGCTGGGGATAGACATGTCAAATCAATTTAAATTATGTTATGATGGCTGAGTTGTGCACAGTGAGGGCTGTAAAGTAAAGCAAACTTGGTTATTTTAATGGGGTCACTTCTTGAAATATACAACCAGGCAGCCATCTCCAACTCAAATTTTTGAAAAGTAGACCAGTCAGTTGGTTTGCAAAAGGGATCTCAAACTGCTTGATTATTCTATGAGATATTTTTTTTGTTTGTTTTATAAAAGTTTAAATGTATAAGTTCATTACAAGCTCTTGCACAAAATCAGTCATCTAAAGAGAGAGCTACATAAAACGCTTATTCTCTAGTTTCAGAGTAAAAACACTATGTTGCATTATTCTTTAAGGACAACAGGAAGGGAATTCTAATTTGCTTCTATCACACCTTGTATTTGATATTGAGATATGATAGATACAGAAGAGATGGGGGTTAGCAAAGGTTAAACTGAATATAAGATCATGCTCCCGAAGGAACCAGTCATTTAAAAATTTAGTTCTTTTAGACTTAATTAATGATTGGCTGGCTGGCATCTTCATCATCTTCAGAACCTTGGTAGGCATCGGTTTCAGCGGGAAATGTCGCTCTTATTTTATGATACGCAGCAAGGAAGTGGTACACGTCTTGAGCTGCCAATACGATTCCATATAAGCGTAACAAACTCTCTATAGGCAACTGATTGAAGAAACCTGCAAAAATGTAAAAAAAGAGTTACTATTTTCGTGCAACTAAGCGTACATATAAGTTCATTACCACTTACTGTTTCTCAGTGAAACACTAGGTATAGTGTATTGAACAGTGAAGATCAGTGTAGGATAACTACAGTTTAGCTGGTATGGAATTTTACTTGGACTGTAAAATCATGACAAATATGTTACCATAAGTCAACAATTAGCAAAAACTGTTGGCTTAAGGCCCGTTTACACAGACGATTTTTGTTGCAGCAATTCAATGCAATTTTTGTCGGAGCAAAATCGCATCAAGTTTCCAACACGTTTGAAACCCCTGCGATATCGTGGCGACAAATCGCACTCTAAATCGCACCTGGTTTACTCGTGCGATTTTAAAGTTGCAACTTAAGCGCGACAAAAATTGCATTGAGTTGCCGCAACAAAAATCGCCTGTGTAAACGGGCCTTTACGCATCAAAACCAACTAAAAACATGAACTTTTTTTACTCTTTTTAACTACCACTAGGTGTTCACACGCACAAAATTGTGAAAATATGGATGAAACTTACTCCGGTCCAGCTCTTTGCCCTCACGCCAATAGGGTGGTATATAACTTGTTGGATTTTGTCTTTAATCCAATTGCGGTGGCATGCAAAACCCACTGGTTTAAGCAGACTGTGTCAAAACCGGGATGCAGTGTAACACAATCTTGCCCTTGGTTTGCTTCCTCCATTTTTTTCCTGCATTTGTTGACCTCCATGCAGCACCAGCACTCACTAGGCTTGACAACGCCTTCCAGAGAGCAATTCGAACAACAAAACCTGAAGTTTATTGTAATATTGAAGACGTAAAAACACGCACATGAATGATTCTATACATCAACTTGATTCATCATAAAACAACCGATCAAATTCATTTGACTGGTAAAATTTGAAACATGGAAACTGCAAAATGTTATCAGAACTGCAGTGCAGTGCAATCTAGTTTTGCAGCAGAAGCCATTTTGATGACAGCGCATGTGCTGATGGTCACGTTTTCATTAATCTGCGCATGCTCGAGGCTGCAAGAGTTAGTAAAGGGTGACGCAACTAACATAACAGGTAATTTTCAATTTTTGAAATGTATATGGTTTACCTGTGACCTCAAGATTTACTATAAAAAACTTACCGTAATTTTGATTCTCCTTGACTTCACGTACTGTGGCATCGCCCTCTTTAAATTTCATGTACTTCACATGAAGCAATGGGTTACGGTCTTCGCCCAGCTTGTTTTCTCTCATGAGATTATGATTAAAATGCAGTGCTGACAGTGTTGTTCTAAAGACGATATGGATAGGAATCTATATCAACGGAATGTGAAATTCTCCATGTAGTGAATGGTTTATCCGGTTTTTTTTAATTGACCAAATAGAAGATGTTGTGTACCTTGGAAAATAATGATGCATGCTTGAGGTCTACACCTGAGCAGGGGAGGTAATTGTGCACGTGCTTGGGAATGAAAAGAAAGCATTACATTCCGAAACCCCATTTCTGCTCTTTACCAAAACCAATTTAAGGTGAGTTTTCCTTAGTTGCCGTGGGTGAGTAAGCTAATCAAATCTAACTGAGTGTGGCCGCCATTTCTCGATTTTTCTTTTCTAGGGAATTATGTTCCAGGATGTTGAGTTGCCACACTCAGCTCCAATAGTGGGTATACAGCAGCTACAGTCTAATGTATAATTCAGCGCTACTAACAACAACACGCACCTGGCTACCATGCCCAAATAGGAATAGGCAAACATTTTGGGCACAAACTGGTTAATGACCGAGTGATACCATTCTAAACAGCTGGTTTGTGCATTTGAAGAGGACTTTTTAATGGCTTTTATCAAGGAGTTCTCCTTCAAAGTCTCGCAGAGTTTTTCATAGGCAAGCGAACCTGAAGGGAAGAGTGAAACAAGTCACTATTAGAACCTCGCGCTTCTCAATTGTTCAAAAGTCCAGCGTTTACCGCGTTGCTATGTCAACATGAAGGCCAAGTTTTATTGATTAATTTCAATATACCCAACCACGTTTTCCAGACTATTACGGGAACAGTATACTTACTTGTTGTGAGCCATACTCGGGATTGTGTGATGATTCCATGTGCGCGCTTGTTAAAATTTTGTATGGAAGGTTTATGTGCTTGTTCAGGATGTGAGAGAAAAAGGACTCAAATTTGGCATACTTTACTTCGTCTTGGTTTGATGGTGTTGAGGTAATGCACCAGTAAAAGTGGCGGATGCATTCCTTCTTCCATCTGCTTACTACTTCGCAGCCTTCCTCTTTACTCAGTTTCGTCAGTTTCTTCCCAATACCTGAAATTTAACAGTTATGAAGTGCTTGTGAGATTTCTCAGCTACATAGTAATTATCTATAAGCGAACTTCGTTACACCCTTACTTTTTGCCACATGCCAAAGGTCGTAAAAATGGGACACGGTTCCTTTGCCAAGCTCCTGGCATTTCCTAGGGCACTGTTCTCTCATCCACTTTGTTATAGAGGAATGTTAATGTCTGTCTGATAGAAATGCTTTTATGACCATTCCCGTGGTGAGCAAAAAGGTAAATGCCCTCTCAAATGTGAAAAACTCCATCCCCGAGCTGCTTCCAGCTTCATTTGCTATCAAAAGTAGAATAACATCATTTGAAAACGAGTTTTAGAACATAATTTCTACCATCTCCATAGAAGGTCCGGAGATCCGGAAAAACTCTGACCCATTCCGTTTTTAGCCAATTAATGAAAGATCGATCTTTTTGTAGGCCCGTCTCCTGTTTAACCACCTCCCGCATGATGAACTGTTGGTTGCTCGTACTCAAAACCAGTTTAAATCTTACTCAGTACATTAGAGAACGAAAAACTGAAATTCAGTAATAAATTCAGCACTTTGTGAATTTACATTCCCAAAAGCAATCAACGTGGTTATGTATCATTCACTAAAATTTGATTTACCTGAGCTATAACGATATGAAGTATGAGTCCGATGGTTCAGCAATATATCGTGTAGGTTCCAAACTTCGCAGAGTGACCCATACTGTCATGCCGCCCGTCTCCAGCAAGTACCACCTCCGAGCCCTTGAGCCTCTGGAAAAGATTTTTCTGATACGATTTCCAGTAGCCGAGTATAGAAGGGATGAGGAGGTTCCTCTGATGATAGTAAAAAGTTGGCTTCTGATAGACCAATACGCCAATATGCTTTAACACCTGTAGTACTTTCGTCACCGATGCACCAGCACAAAGGATACCAAAACTCAACAGGATGTTTCCGGCGGGAAAACAAAGAAGATTAGGCTGACTTTTCCAGGTTTTGGTTTCATGACAGTTGTGGCATTTAGCTGTTACAGATATCATTGTACCAGTTTGGTTGACGCTAATGTCAGGACTCGATGCAAAGCATGAAAAGCAGTTTTGAAAGAGCAACAACAGCTGGGATAAGAAGACAATCCATTTTGGTTCATTTCTTGCGTTTTCCCCATTACAGTTCAACCTGACAAAATTAAAGAAAAAGGAAACGCTTGAAGTCAATGAGGATAGAGTGAACGATTATCACATCAGCTTTCAGTAGCTTCGGCTTCCACTATCCTTACCGAAAATATACAAACAATGCTTGAGCTCTTTTGTGCCTTACTCTGATCTGGAATCGAGGTTTGCATCACAATCATCTCCAAGATCCTTGTAAGCTTTCTCTATCTCCTCTGGTGTCCAATCCGAGTCTTCTGCTTCATCTTCATCATCTTCATCCTTTTCAATGTCATCTTTGGTTTCGGCCCCTTCTTCTATCCCAGCTTGGCAAATTCGTTCAATGGCTTCCTCGTCGTCAGCAAACAATACGTCTGTCTGTGTTTCTGTTAATTCACATAATTAGGCCGAAAAAGTTTATTTAGTAACAATAACAACAACAACAAATTTTCCTACAGAAATGAGGTAGGGCCGTAGCTAGCTAGTAATAGGCCAACCGAATTGTCCCAGAACTGTAAACGGTAAATTCGAGTTTGATTTTCTGAACATACCTGATGACCTTGATAATGGTTGTTGGTTGATTTTTTCGAAGGTCTGAACCCATTCCATCCGATTTGATTGCAACTTTTTGTTAAATTCATCCAACTTTGCCTGCATCGTTTGCATTGTTCTCTGTAGTCGCTTCTTTTCTGTTTTAAGAGTTTTGCAGTTTATACAAGGTTCGGGCTCAGTCGGAGTATTTTCTTCAGGTATCTAAAAAGTAAAGATAAGAAAAACCCTCTCGAAACAACAGTTATGCGTAAATGTAGTACCGACAAATTTTTCCTTTGCAAGGAGGGATCCTCTTACCTTGAGTAGAGAACTTGACTGTTCTTTAGCTAACATTGCATCGGTTTCTGCCGGTAGGGTTGATTTTATCCAAGGTTTGGACTGGGTATCATTTCCCTCAAGTATCTAACAAGTAAGGAAAGAACACACCTCTTGAAACAGCACTTACATGAAAATGTTGCCAGTTCAAATAAATCAGTTCTTTGCAAAGAAGATTATCCTGCCCTGAATTGAGAATTTGGCTGTTCTTCAGCTAAAAATACATCAGTTTCTGCCAGTAGGGATGATTTTATGCAGGGTTTGGACTCGATCTCGGTATCATTTTCCTCAAGTATCTAAAAAGTAAGGAAAGAAAACACCTCTCGAAACAGCACTTGCATGAAAATGTGGCCATTTCAAATGTTTTCTTTGCAAAGATGATTATCCTACCCTGAATTGAGAACTTGGCTGTTCTTCAGTGAAAAATACATTGGTTTGAGTATGTTTTGGGATTTTGGAAGAAAGTTAAAAAAGACTGAACTCCTACAACTGTTGTTTATTCACCAAACCAAGTGCAAATCAAATCAAGTAGGTGAATCAATGTTTGTCATAGTACAGAGTTTAAGACGTAGGCGAGATGACATATTGGACGTAGGCGAATCGACTCTAGACGTAGGCGAACTGACA
>JAHPZR010014426.1:0-14514 GCA_019787425.1 Platygyra sinensis | reverse complement strand
TGTATGGGAGAATCTTGACCTCGGTCGTGTGTACAGACCTCACTGCGTTCGGTCTGTACTTACGACCTCGGTCAAGATTCTCCCATACAGACCTCTTTCTCGGTTAATAAGAGCTAAATACAGACCTCCTGCTCGGTTAATAAGAGCTAATATAGCTGCCACTGGATTGAACAGTAACCTTCAATTTTCTCTTGGTAACCTCTTAACTGTGATGCCATTTGATATAGTTTTGCTGAGATTAGAAGTGATTGAAAAAATTAAATTCTTATATCTCAAACATCTTAATTTATCAGGCCCTTTCATACTAATTAGTCTCCTTTATTCCTCATTGTACAACTGACGATGGATGATGTTTCATCCGAGACATGTTCTGTCTTTTGTTTTTTCTTCAAAAAAAATTAACTTCAAAAGCATCGTATGGTTCATCAAAGTGATTAATCAAAAGCTGTTAAAATTCGTTAACTTTTGCCTTAAGGCGAAGTTAACTCTGTATGTTTATTGATTGTCTGTGTGCACGAGACACACCACCAACCATAAACTACGGCATGCATAGCTGGATTTTGAAAACTATTGGCTTCCCTGGTAAGGTGTTAAAGATACTGGTAAAAATGTTTCCGTGCCAGACAAATCTTTGTTCAATTTTTGTTGATCAGCTGAGTGGGTCTCATCATGCAGATCTGACGTTATCTGTGACATTGTCGTCAGGAAGCTTCCCGCTACAGTAATATGCCTTGGACTCATCAAGCGATTCAAAATCTAGATATGGAGTGTCCTCCTGAATCATTTCTTCCAGTGATTTCGTTGCACTTTCAAATGTCGGTCTTTCGCTGGGCTCCTCTTTCCAACAACTTTGCACCAGCTGAAAACTGAAAAAGGACGAAAAATTACGAAAAATCTTGATAGCGGTTTTTATGACTGAAATGATCATTACGAAGGGGTTAGACTACAATACGTTTTTAATTGAGCCGTTCCTGACATTTTCTATGCGCGCTTTCTCTTAGACCCGGCTCCGGCAAAATAGCGACGATGCATGATCGGAGAATCACGGATTTTAGACACAGACTCTCTCAGTGAATAGTTATTTGTCTATGAGCAGGCCTAGAAAGATGTTTTCATTGACTTGAGGTAAGATATGGAGGGATAATGAGCAGAAGTTTCGATGTATTAATTGCAGAGTGCAACTGATCTATATCAACGAATTGAGCAATTTAGTACCAGCCAGTTCATTAGTTAACACTACAGTGGCTGAAGCTATAACCCACCGGAGTGAGCCACTTTAGTACCTCGAGTAAGTCACAGCAATCTTTAGGCACCACCAAACTTTAAGTTTCCTGGGAGTCCTTTGGATGTGCTATGATTCATGGAATACTTCCCTCCTCCACCTCGCACACTTTACACAGTTATCTTAAGTTCTTTCCCTGGCCTCGACGAACGGAAGTAAACTAAAGGTTTGTTTAGTTGAAGAATTTCAGAAAGAAAAACTGTGTTTAAACAGAAGCTAGGAAACAGGAAATCAATGCTTCTGAAAACTGTTTTGTTTTATTGTTTGCGGGGATCTTTTCAACATAAGAGCGAGTTCGTTATATTAACAGTTTTACTTACAGTTTGTCAGAGCACGTGTCTGGTTTCTCCATGCGATATCCTGTTTTGAGAAGATTGTAGAGCTCTTTGTTGTTTATTCCAGGATAAGGATTTCCTCCTAGAACAACAACAATTACAAGTTTAACTGTGCATATGGATATTTGCACCCGGGAAGGACT
This sequence comes from Platygyra sinensis, assembly GCA_019787425.1. Classification (NCBI taxonomy): domain Eukaryota; kingdom Metazoa; phylum Cnidaria; class Anthozoa; order Scleractinia; family Merulinidae; genus Platygyra; species Platygyra sinensis. The sequence goes on along the minus strand of JAHPZR010014426.1, from coordinate 12,754 downwards.
CCCGTATGAAAAAAAGACGGGGTATTGGAAGGAAATCCTGAAAAGAGCCCTTCGCTGAAAGGTACCAAAGTCCTGTTTTGTGGGCGTGGCTTGAAATATTTTCAGCCCTAAAGAGGTACCAATTCTAAAACAACCTATTATGTCTTGACATAGTTTTTTTTTTCGGTTCAAAGCCCTAAAATGTACCGCATGCGCAAAAGCTCCCGCTGTGGAACGTTTGAGGCTGAACACCCTGAGAGGTTCAAAGACCGCTTTTAACCCCTGAAAGCAACCTCGTTTTCAGGGCCTTTTCCAAGCCAGGGAAAAGGCCATGGGAACGAGGTTGCCCTAAAAGCCGGTACGATGAGCACACCCGTTGTTTACGTACGGGAGTGCCCCAGGGATATGCAAGCGAATAATAGACATTGTAGAGCAAATTTAGACTGTCTGGAATTTGTAATGCAAAATACAACCAGGCCGATAATAAAATCAGGAAAGTCGACTTTAACGTGTTAAATTTTGACTGATTTCAATGGCAACTGTTTTATTCCCAAGCAAATAAATTTACCCCGGAGCAAAAATTAATTGGACCTGTACGAAAAGCGACCCCTAAGTCTACAGATCAGCAAATGCTCACTGGTACCTGGCTAATTATGCAAAAGAAGCCACACGAGTTTACATGTTTATTATGCACCTTTGTTTCCATACCGCTGCAAAGACTGACAAGGATAGAGAATGTCTATGTGAGCTCTTCTGTAAGAATGAATGATTTTCGAACTGGAGAAAAGTGTTCTTAGTTTTTTCAGCTAACCTGAGCCTGAAATATTCCTAAGTTACGTTCTTATTCACTACGTTCAAACGAACGCAAATGACTTATCATTAAATATCCGCAAAAACGGGTGCAACGAAGCATGGGTGGGTCGCATTCGGACACTAACACTGTTGTTACCGTTCTTTTTTTCAAATACATTTTAAGAGCAAAATATTATGCACTATGAGCTGAATTCCTAGATATTTTGTTACTTGTGATCGGTTGCGCTCTGGTTCTAATACGTGCATGTCCTTTTCCAGCGTCCGTGAAGGTTTAACAACCTCTCAGAAACGGTATGCGATGGGTCGTTACTAGCAACAGAGGTTTACCCCACCCCCACCAGAATGTTTACCGCGTAAACTATGGAGGCCTATATCTTTGGGATCATAGCCCACATCGTTTAAAGCGTCCTTAGATATATCCCTGCAATGGGTATAAGATATTTTGTCATTCCAAAGGTTATACTCTACCTCATTTCGTCGTTAATGGTCTGAACAAGGGTAACTGACTAGATAGGTCAATATCGACTGCTTGGATGTACCAACGCAATCCTCCACAGAACAATAATTACTCTCAAACTTAGAGATACGTATACATAGATCCCCTCTCTACACGCATATCCTTTACTCTTTGGTACAAATACTGTAACAACGTCCGTCGAGCAGAAATATGTAGTTGGGCTGAATGTTAGCTAACTCATTCAGACGAAAAATCCACGAAAGCCTAAGAAGGTTACTGTCGCAATAGACAAGTCCTTCAACGATGCGCGTTCAGCACCAAATCTGTCGATAATACTTTTAACGATGTCCGGCACCGATCTACGGCCTTTTTGCTAATTGAAAGGCTCCCTGTTCCCTTGGTATACTCAATCAATCAGGCCTCTGCAGCAGACTTTGTCCAAGAGATTAGGGAAGTCATCAGGCGTGAAACGATATAGCCATTGAGCGCGGCATGGACCACCACCATTGAGGCGGGCGAGCTAAGCTGCTGATTTAAGTTAAATAAATAAATGAAGGGTGATCACGGGTACAGAGATAAAAAGGTATCTGAACAGAAATCTGTCTACTTCTACACCACACAAAAATATTTCTCAGTTCCTTATTGTGCTTTTTCGCAGAAGAATTAGCCCTGGAGTTAAGCAAGAAACTCAATAAGGAATCGCGAGTGGGCCTAAGAGACTCAGCAGAAGAGAGCAACGTCCATGCTCTTCGAATTCTTGCAATTACGACCTGCAAGAATAATTATGAATAAAAAGTGTTATAACAAAGGAAAAAAAAATAAAGCTTCAGTCAAAGGTCCAAACAAATAAAAGACCTAGAATATGTACCAAAGGAACTCAAGTCAACTCCATAACATCCGAGTTTAAATATAAGTTGCGGTGTAAATTTAGGCACGCTTAAGACTCCTAACACGAAAACAAATGCCGGACGCTTGCAGGGATAGACAGACCTAACATAACTAATAGACGCCAACTAATAGCCTCGAGTGAAACGCTTGCAAAGCTTTACGCGTGTTCGGCTGCATACTCTAACACGCAGTGGGTCCAAAGTCAGCTTGTGAACATAAACCTGACGAACACAGCTGCCCTGCATAATTTTTCGTGCATATGTGAGGGATAAATCCGACTCTCTTGCCCCCGCTTTTGCAACATCCAAGTGCTTCAGCACACACTCCTGTAAGCAATCACCACTGCACACATCCATCCTCCTCATGACCAGTGTCATACGACTCTTGAAAATCACACGGCAGTGACAATTTAAGTAACTGAGTCAGCTTTCAATTAAACCAAACTGCAAGAACTTCTTTTTTGCGTGTTTATGGACCGAGACGAAGTCGAGGTCCATAAACTCGCAAAAAAAGAACGAGGCCAATATCCAGCCATCTTGACCGAACAAACTTGGTCAATAAAGGATTTATTATATGGCTTTTGGTGAAATTTTGCTTTCGGGATGCAGCGGATAGTCCCGAGCGGGCAAGATGGCTCCTTCTTGCTCGCTCGGGTAGCCAATCACAGCGCGCGATTTAGTTCAACTTGCCCGCTCACGGAGCTAGCCATATAATAAAAGAGGGTATCACCTTTTCTCCAGGATTTTGAAATTTCTGCTCAAACTCTGGATACGAAGTGCACAGTTTTGAATTTGCAGTACATGCTGAGAGACTGATGAGCTGCTCTTCGTAAGGCATACGCATCATACATCGTCTGTAACCAAAGAGTTTGAATTTCACTAATGGTAAAACCAGCATTGGCATGAGATACAATAAAACCGTGGAGTTCTCCCGTAATTCCCACCTTGTGAAATAACAAGAATGGAATAAAAAGCACACCCTGTACTTGGGACAGAATAGCTGGATCATACGCGATAATTCACGGTCACAAACATAGACCCTGCTAACAAGTAAAGCATTGTTTGTTAACCCGTAGAGAGGTCGTAGTTGATCACAAGTTGTTTTGCCATTCTTCCATCTCGTGGCTTTGAGAGGCCGATTTAATCCAGAACATTCAGCACGAAAAGGACACCACAAAGCTAAATTTGAAGACGTAGTCAACGGAGCCCATATTATAACATCATCAACAGTGTGCTCCTCAGGAGTACAGGGTGTGTCTGATGTAGGCATTCTTTGATCAGCCTTAATGAACGCCATGTTGGAAATTAAACTAAAACCATTTGAAACCTGACATTTGGTACGATAATTATCAGGAAAAAACGCGACAAATTTGAGGCCTGGATGTGATACTGGCGTATAACTTATCCGAACGTTGCAAACTATCGAAAAAACTATAAAGATTATCGCCACTTCCTTCATTTTAATTCTTTTTGTCACGCTCGGCCCCAAGCTCCATCCGCTCGCTTTTCGTTCTCATTCCATCTCTCACTCCAAGGTTTCCACACGTCGTGCCATCGCTAAAGATCTGTGAGCGAGTGGAACAGGGCAACCAAACACAAAGAACCAAAACAAGAGCTGTAGAACCACGAGAACCAGAACAACCAGAAGAACCAGAGAACTACGAGAACCAAAAGAACCAGAGAATCACAAGAACCACGAGAACCAAAAGAACCACAAGTACCACGAGAACCAGAGAAGGCCACGAGAACCAGAAGAACCACGAGAACCAGAAGAACCAGAAGAACCACGAGAACCACACGAACCACGAGAAACAGAGAACCACAAGAACCAGAGAACCACGAGAACCACAAGAAACAGAGAACCACAAGAACCAGAGAACCACAAGAACCACTGAGAACCAGAGAACCACAAGAACCAGAGAACCACACTAAGAACCAGTGAAATGTGAAGTCAATTGTGGTTATTACACTGTAGGTCAGCCATAATTTCCTTAGTTTATTCAAAGAATGATTTTCGAATTGTTTTTTTTAATTGCGTGACGGTGCAACCCAAGGATAGGAAATTTATTAACCAAAATAAATGATTTTATGTAGCTTGTGACGTAACTAGAACCAGTGTTTCTGTCATCTGGGATAAAGATATCGTTAAATGCGGTCCACCTTCTAATCTGTGCAGTATTCTCGGCAGGTTAATGGAATTTTGAATTCAGTACCAGTTGGTGCCGCATGTAGACAGACTGAACTATCTTTTTTTGCGTGACGCCGGACTAATACTCCTGTTTTTTTAAAGATAAGTACAGGATTATTGCTAGATGTATAAATATAACCTTTTTTTCGCCTCGCTATAGTGTTCGTAAAAGTTGGCCGGTCTACCGCCTTCTTGTACGTACTAATACGCAAAAAAGGGGCTATGTATAGTATTCATGCCTTTTTTATTTGCTGATTAACTGAATGCTTTATTTTGCAGCGTTTGTTTGTTTGTACAGCCTCTAGGCAGTCTAGCACGTTTTTGTTTTCTCAATCATTTAATCATGCATAAGCTTATGCAAATTATTGTACACATCATTAAGCTTACTTGGTGTAGCATCTTGACATGTATTTGTTGGCTAGTTCTTTTTAATTTTTCTGACCTGTACAGGTATAGATGATTTCCAATTTTTCAATGTCTCATTCGTATACCATGAAAAAGATATTTTGTTATAATTATTTTCAGATCCTTACTATCCCCTTTTTGAACAGCTTTTGGGCCACCATCACCAGCATTTGCCCACATCAGTACTGTATTGTTCTTAGTGCATTTTTCCTACTGATCATTACTTGGGGGTAAAACTGCTTGCTGTTGGTGTTCTCATCGTATAAAGATATCAGTTCTCTCCCCACCCGGCTTCATTGCAGTTCATGTGCAAAACCATGCAACACATATTCGTATGCTTTACTCAGGGGCACCCAACGAGAAACTTCGATGAAATATCTGTTCGGGAGAGTCTACCCGTTCTAAGACTTTCGGATAATGCATTGCCAAAATGCTACTGATTTCTTACTATAACATCACCTAAAAGATTCGCAACCAGAGAAATACAGGGAAAAACAGTCCCTTAGATTTTCGGAAGGGATATTTTTGAAATTTCTGGCTCTAAAAAAGGTCGCCTAGCATTTTCGGGTAAGAAAAAAGTTCGTAGAGAAGTTCTTCGAAGGTAACGTTCAGCTAGCAAATTCGGAAATGAAGAGTTCATTCCCTAAAATTTTCGGGCACGTCAATCTTTACCTAACAAATCCGAACAGATCAAATTTTTCTTGCTGATTAAAACAACTCCTTAAACAGTCTTTAAACATTACAAGGAGCCCAGAAATATCCCTCAGAGGCTTTTTTGCTCTATTTGATCGTCGGGTGCCCCTGTTTACTTGTCACCCTATATTGTTACTGACTGGTTTTGTGGGACTTTGTTCCTCATTTATTTTGTCATTAAACGGTATGAGCAGACGTTTTGTCCTGGCCTTTGCCTTAGTGAAAGTCCTATGACAGTTGCGCATATTTTTACCTTGTTAGATCCGTACTGTCTCCCTCGGGTGCAGTATTGTTGTTATCAGTTCAGACTGGGTTTGTGGGACTATGCTTCCATTTAATTTACGTTAAGGGGTATGAGCTGACTTTGCATCCTGGGCTTTGCATTCTGGGCTTTGCCTTGGTGACAGTCATATGACAGTTGCACATAATTTTATGGTTGGGATCTCTTTGTTAGATCCGCAGTGTCTCCTTTGGGTGCAGTATTACTGCAGTATTACTGGGTGCATCGTTACTGTTTGTGGGACTATGTTCCCCTTTGTTATCACCAGTTGAGTGTTCCTGTTGTTGGCGCAAGTTTAAGCCCTTAATTAATTATGTTCTGTGTGAGTTTCCCTGACAATATTTTCTGGAATACCATTTTTGGGCTATATAGGTCATATTCAAGCCACAGTTCATGGTACAGATTTGTCTAATATATTAATCTTTGTCAGGTTTGGCATTGTCTTTGCTGTAAACCTTTAAAACATTTATTGTGCTACGCACAATGTTTGTCTTTTCAAGTAATTTTCAAGTTACATGTAGTTATGTTGAGTGATCATGTTTCTTAAGTTTTGCATCTCATATGTTGTTATCGGGTAATGCATGGCACCGTGACTAACTCCTTTGGTGCTGTGCACCGAGGGCTTGTGTCACATAAACCATATTTTGGGTACTCTGTGTACCCATAAATAACTGCCCTCTGTAGCAGGTAATATTTGTGATGGGGTGCAATGCACCTTATTCTCCCTTTGGTACTGTGTACTGTGTGACTGTGTACTAAACTGTCGGTTACAGTTTAAATTGAGTGGGTGCTATGTCGCTGTTTATAGTGTGGGCCAGAACCCTGTGCTCATTTCATTGGGTGATTGTAAGTGTGGTACTTGGCATGATATCTATTTTGGTGAGGGCTTATTGCCCTGATCGTTTCATGCAATTCATAGTGCCCCTGGGATAAGAATAGCAAAAAAAAAAAGAGAAAAAAAAAAACGTTTCCCATAGGGTCTTTTATCTAATGGAACTAAAACATCAGAAAGCAAGGTAATTTTTCAATTTTGGAATGTGACCATGTCACATGAAAACCAACAAATGTTTATGAATACCATGTGAGCAGGGGCCACTTGGTTGTAGATTACAGTAGTGGATCCAGACCTTGAGCTAGGGGTTGGGGGCTGTTTTTTATTTACTTGCCCTGCTGGCTTTTCTCCCTTCTGTCATTTCTTCTTTTTTTGCCCAAAATAAGGGGGGCTTCCTTGTCCCCTTCCCTAGATCCACCACTGGATTATCATTGTTAATTACGAGAACCATGTGAGCAGGGGCCACATTTGGCGACCAATTATCATTATTGTTTGAGTACCATGTGAGCAGGAGCCACTTGGTTGCAGTTAATATACTTATTTTACCATGTGAGCAGGAGCCACTTGGTTGTAGATTAGTTGTCCTTGTTTTTGAGTACCATGTGACCAGGAGCCACTTGGTTGAAGTTTACTTATTATTGTTTCAGTACTATGTGAGGAGGGGCCACTTGGTCGTAGATTATCATTATTGCTTATGATTACCATGTGAGCAGGAGCTACTTGGTTGTAGATTACTTATTATTGTTTCAGTACAATGTGAGCAGGGGCCACTCGGTTGTAGATTATCATTATTGCTTATGAGTGCCATGTGAGTAGGGGCCACTTGGTTGTAGATTAATTATCATTGTTTATGAGTACCATGTAAGCAGGGGCCACTTTGTTGTAGATTAATATTATTACCATGTGAGCAAAGGTCACAAAGTTGTTCATGTAAATTAAGTGTTTTTGTTTTTAGGCACCACTGGCGCCAGGGCCACCAGGTGCATTAATTTGAGTCATCTTTTTTATGATCCTCAATTAAGGCAATCTCAACAACATCTGGCCAGTTTAGGCATATATGTTGACAGAAAACTGTTTGTAATTGTTCATTCAGTCTTGCTTGCAAGCCTAGCGATAACTTCCCATGCTCCTTCGTCTTGTGTTGCTTTGGCTTCGGGTGGGGCTGCCTTTTCACTCGTTCCTCATGGTGCGCTTTGGCGGTTTCTCCGTCAAATTTGCTGGGCTAATACTTTGGTCTGTTTGTATGCTTTCTAAGCTTGCTATCAAAATAAACGGCCATATCTGTGGCCGATATAGCCCACTTGGCCGGAGTGTTGAGTGTTCTTACCCAGCAAACAGAGCTCAACCAAAGAAACACCCATATGAATTATGTACACGTTGTATTTAATTGTCAGGAACAAGATACATAAATAATCTTTATTTACCCTCGGCAGTGTTATAGCACAAGTGCTAGAGTGGGGCCGTGCAAACAACGGAAACAAATAATTAAAATTCAAAGTTTGCCTTCGTTTACGGTTTGCCGCGTCCTTGTCGTCTCGAAACCGGAGGCCAATTCATCAGAGACATACTCGTCCACTACTCGCCAACCATCGGCACTCTTATCTACTTACGAATCAATTCCTTATGAAATCAAATTAGTCAAATCTTTGCTTTCGGGAAACATTTGCAGAAAAATTGAAACTGCTTCTGGTTACCATTGGATCTGCTTGTCCACCTTCGATTTCAACTCGATCTGTTTACTCTCCTCAGCACAGCTTAACTTCAAGATAGCTTTTGAACATCGAGAAGACATCGTCACTAATGAGCACCCAACGACCGAATCCTTTTAAAGATAGCAGAAGTGTCTAAAATGGGTTTCTCTTTGTACTATTTACCTGAATGAAGACATGGGTCTGGCTTATATGTGATGTTTTCGACACTATTTTATAATTTGGAATTTTTCCTTATAAAAAACTTGACTTCTAATTGTTTAAATATATATATATAATGTTTTTTCCAGACAATTTACTCGATTTTACTGGTGAGGTGATTGACCGCGCCCTAAAATAGAAGATATATGATCTGCAGTTTTACGTTAGAAGATGTAAACGTACTAGAAAACTCTGCAATTCGTCAAGTTTTAACAAAAGAAACTATAAACCCTAACGGTGTCTAATATCTGATCTTAATTAGCATAGATTTTTTGGGATTTTATTTCTCCGTTTTCTCTTAATTAAGTTTTAGTTTTGATTAAGAATTTTTATCAAACAATAAAGACAATGTTTGATCACATTTCCAGACACCTCGAAGTTCGTTAGAAATACTCCTTATACGCGTCGTATTTTCAGCTCTCTTTTAGGTGGTTAAAAATGTGGTCAGCATGGTCGTTCGTAGTATGTTACATCTAATTCGTATCAGTACGGGAATACCAAACTGCCAGAATATCATTCAGAGAAAAATAAAATGTGTCCTTACCCATTGTGCAGAGTTCCCAGAGAAGAATTCCAAAAGACCACCTAGGAAAATATGTTAAAAAGCTGAATAGATGTTTTCTTCAATATGCAGTCATTACTGAGGTATATCGCAACATTTCACATTTCCACCAGTAAAATAAATGCTAAAAGGCCTTTGTCCCGAAGTTAAATACTGACTCAGACTCAAAGTGTTCATTCCCTTGGAAAATTATTGCGAGGTAGTTGCTTATATTTCATGCCAATTCTTGGGAGCTCCATTAGACTCTCCGGGGCATTTAACAGTGGTCTCGTTGAGAACGGGATGTGGGAGGAGCTGGAGGGAGGGGCAGCTTTTCCTAATTATAATTTTACTGATTTAAGCATTTCATTAACTTATATTTTCGAATTTAGTTCTCTGAAGGGAAGAAAACAGGAAGCGAGAACTCAGCTCTGTAGGCCACTCAGGGGCTAAAAATAAAAGGAAAAGAGAGTGACCTTGCACCACGTGGCTGATCAAACTTACATATCACTTTTGGTAGTGTATTCACTGTTGTAGAGTGCTTCAGGTGCCGTCCATTTCACTGGCAGCTTTTTCCCTTTCCTTAGTTTATAAACGCTTTCTTGGGTTTGTCGCATCAATCCAAAATCTGAGATTTTTACAACTTTGTCCTCGTCAAGAAGAACATTGCGAGCCGCCAAATCGCGATGAACAAATCCGTTGCTTGACAAGAAATCCTACACCAGTTTGTTTAAAGGAAAGAGACAGAGAGAAATGAGTGAGATCAGTACTAGTTAAACATTCACGCTGCTCGCGCGCGTAAGCTTATAGTCAAACCAAGTGAGGCGTACCCCGTTAGATCACATTAATAAATTGATTATTTGAATAGTGAACCCTCCAGTCGTTTCAAGAATGTAACAGTGAATTGATTATCATTTTATATATATATAAAAAAATTTTGAAGTGTCGAACCATGTAAACTGGGAGAAACCTATTGTAATAAGGGGACAGAACCCATACTAATGAGGGTTATTTGAATATTTACCCCACTAATCACTCTAAGAATACGGCTAAGGGGTTCAATATTCAAATAATCAGTTCATTTATAATGTAATCTTGAGGATACGTTTCAATTGGTTTGACTTAAAATATATTTTTTTCTAAAAAGTAAAAGCTCTAAGTATTAACGGTTTAATTGTGTGGAAGCTCACACGAAATATTAGAAAGTTTCATTGATAAGGATGGTCAGTGGTAGACAAAAAAATTGAATCTTCACACAGGAGTAATCTGAAAGCAATTGATTTCCTTAGCTGTTTGCTTTACTACCAAGCTGGCAAGAGAAAAAGGAGTGATCAGGGCTTACAGAGAGAAGGGATTGTTTGTTAGAGGTGCTTAAAGTGCCAGTTCGATCAAATTTTCCGAAGTTTATGTTTGTGGATTTTTAGAAAGTTTATGTAGCGGTTACTTACCAGGCCAAGCCGTTTTTCAACCCGAGCACTGGAAGTCCGTTTTTTCTCACGGTATTTTTCGTAATTTTGCGTCCGCCATTAATCGGCCATGTTCCTACCGCGCAGTAGGAGGCATGGGCCTAGTGACGTCATACTCGTAACGAAAACCATTTCATTGCTAATAGTTCACTTTGAATCGCAAAACGCTGGCAAGCTGTTTTTTGTCTTTTCGTACCAGTGTTAGGTAAATGTTGTGTTAAAACATGCCAGGAAAAAGATGTGTTGTGTATGGTTGTAGCAATATCGCTGATCACAAAGCTGGAGTATCTTTACACAGTAGTCCCGTACTGAAGAACGTGCGCGAGAAGTGGGTGAGATTTGTAAAAACTCACCGCGCTAACTTTAATTCTCCTGGCGATTTTGCGATCTGCTCTAGACACTTCGAAGTGTCTTGTTTTGAGCGACCACTACACATGCCTGGCTCTAGAAGGAGACTCCTGCCAGGGTCAGTTCCTACAATTTGGAGAGATAGAGGAGAAAAACCAATTTCAGCACGAAAACGTCGGAAAGTAAGCTTGTATAATTTTAGATTTCACTGTTTTATTTTTGTTCTGTATTTTCAGTGACACGTTCTAGTGTTTTCTTTAAAAAGAGATAATAGAGTTTATAAATATAAGTTGGTGTTTTTTAGGCTGTGCGAGAATTACGTTATGTTGGTAATTCAGGAAATCCGGTTGGAACAAGTTCGAAAACAAGTGAAGATCAAGATCTCAAACAACAAGTAAGCCATTTAAAGACAGAACGGAAAAACGAACATTGAATGCTGACTAGAGTCGAAATATTGAATAGTAACTTAAAATAGAAAAGGTAATGGTAAAATAAATACTCAAAACAGAGAAAAGAAGATTTACAGTAAGTTGAATGCGATCGTACGATTTATATTCACGATCGAGTTGAGCAGTATCACGAAGGGAATAACAAGCGAGCTAAGTGAGCTTAGCAAAGACGAGTCAATTTTCCGATCTCACAGGGCATTTTCGAAGGTGGAATTTGTTTACCTTACTAAGATTTTCTCATGCAATGATTACTATGAGAAGGCGAAAGTACTCAAAACAACGAAAAAGCTAAAATGATTCAAAGTTGAATATTTTTGTTCGTTGTGTCTAGATACCCCGCACAAACTGCAGGGAAACTGGATCCCTACAGTATGAAATTAATCGAGAATTTCCATGGAAAAACTAATTCAATTCCTCTCAGAACAGTAGATCATTGTTTAGAAATGTCAAGCGATTTCAGGTCATGATTATTTTGGCTTTGTAGTCGAGCGAATTTTCGAGCTTGGACATACTATAAAACCTCGATGTGTTGACACTTAGAAATTGTCGCACTCTGACTCCGGAGCCAACTCTCATAGAATGTGGCCCGGACATCTATGGATTGTTTTAGTGTCGAGTATGCAAAAATAACGAGACGAAATATCGCCTTGAATTAGTTATAAGCTAACGTTTTCAAAATATGTCGTAGTGTACTCACCAGTACACCAGTAAACTTTTGCAGCGAAGTCGACCAGCACTACTGTATACGTTAGAGAAGCTCCACAGCGGGGATTCTTCGTTTTTTTCGCATCCATCTTTGTTTTCAAGTAGCTTTCCAAAGATTTCACATGTATTCGGGGTTTATACAGAGCTATTCTTGTTTTCTTGTAGGGAAATTAACTTTTGCTCACTCGGTATTCATGTACCGTACAGTTCAGTTCTTCAAACTGAAGCACGTGCGTTTGGTGCAACGGCTCGTAAGTTCATTCAAACTAAATTTCAACGTACTCGTTACTGATTGGACGAACGATGTTTCCTTACAGTTACCAGAGACGTTTTGTCGTCGGTGACGGCTGAACAAAGACGATCGAACGTAACAAATAGTAAATATAAATAAATAATAAATATCAAGCAGAATAGGATTCCATACAATGATAGTTCTGTATTATATTGCATCAAGCACGGTAATTGTATCTGTTATAAGCTCTCTTGGCAGGTGTAAGATTTGGTGGTGGCCTTAGAGGAGAGCTTGCTTTATACAGGCTAATCGTGTACCAGCTGAATGATTCTTGGAGCCTCTATCCGCCTTCTACAAAACCCGGAGCCCAGATTACTTGTTTCTCTTGAAAACTTGTCAAACAAAATCTTTTTACATGGCGCTCTCTCTCGGGTATTTACAAAAAATAGAGTAGTTCTTTGTGAGCGTAGCATGTACATTACACGAAGTTGCAAAATTGAATCGTTTCCTTCTGCTTTCGTGTCAGGCACTCGTTCAGTCAACGCTACCAGCAGTAACCAATGTATTTT
>JAHPZR010014425.1:25000-26936 GCA_019787425.1 Platygyra sinensis | reverse complement strand
AACTGTTTGCAGGTACAGCAGGTAGATTCTTATCACAGGTATCATATTTGTCCTCCTACGTTTCGTGGCTTTACGTCGAGCAAGCTATAGGCTTGTCTAGAGAAATTCTAATGTTTCTTGCAGCTATCAAATCGAGCTTATGTTCCTGGAGCTCGATGTATAGGTTTATTTCTCCTTTGATCGTTCTAGTACCACGGGCTCAGGATTTAAATTTAACCCATTACGCGCAAGTCTGTTGACTGTGTTGCGTGTTGTATATGCCTGTAGACCAATTTCTTTATTTCTTTGGTTTCTATGTGAAAGCTTTCCTAGTTTTTTTACAGGTATTCTGCTGGGCTCACGACCGTATCGTCTTCGCACATGGTACTCAGGACTATTAATATTACAGTGATAAACAAACATCATGTAACGAGACCTGAATTTATTACTTGGCTTATATGCATCTTTGTTGTCGTTTCCTAGAGTTTGAATACGACGCACCTTGCCTTTATCAGTAGATGTTTTTCTGTCGTCTGTAGCGACATTCTGTCCACATTTTCTGTTCACTGAAAACTCACTTGATTTCTGGTATGATTCTGGTAAGACCTTCGCTAAATCCGCTAAATCATTTGATTCTTTTGCTATTTTGAGTTCGCGGAACGACCCGTTTCGAAATATATGCTCATTACACACGCCATCTTCTTGAGTGGATCTACCGCGAACGGTGTGTGGGTCTGTATGTTTGAGCGTAGAAAAGATTACACTATTTGCTAAGATATTCGACGTATCCGCCATCGACTTCGACATCGTGGAAAGTGGAGAATTATGAAGGGTCTGCGGTATTCCCCATTGCACGTGACTGAGTTTTGTGGAGAAATGCAGGGTAAATTTAAAGTCGGTCTCGCCCGACTAAAAAGCAAGTTGTGAGCCATTATAATAGAGTACTAAAGCGGTTATGTCACGCTTCCATGGCAACCAAATTTTCAGTTTAGAAGCAGAGCTAAAACAAGCAAAGAGGGAAATAACGGAGTTGACAAAAAAGATTGGATACTTAAAAAATCTTTAGACAGTTTTTACACTGGATGAAGACTAGAGATGTCTTCGACACTGTTGTCAGTTATACAGAAAGGTTCAAAGATCAAATCAATTATACTTTGCTGGCTGGAGAGTCGAATCAATCAGATTCGAAGACCAAATATTTGTTTACATTTATGAAAGTCAGACAAAATTACAGAAATCTTCATCTCGCTAAATTATTTAGCTGTAGTGTATCTACAATTGCAAATATTGTTACCCCAATCATCCATGTTATCCATTCAATTTACTGACCTCATGACATCAGTCCCTTCTAGGGATAAGAACAAACTGTCTGCCTTATCATCATTTTATCAATTTGGGTCTTGCACGACATTGAAGACATTGGACAGGCCCTTGAGATTGCCACCCCAGGATTAATGAGCCAGCAAAATTTTACTTACTAAAGTTATAGAGGAATGCACTCTTTAGTTTACAGTCATTGGGGGTAATTACCTACATCTCAGGAGCATATGGCCAGGTTCAATATCTGACAAAACAATTGTGCAACAATCTGGATTGTTAAATCAACTGACTGCTGAGGATTTGGTCGTAGCAGACAAAGGCTTTCTGATTCAGGACCTTGTACCAGATGGTGTCTCAGTGAATATACCACCTTTTCTAAACAATGGGGCATTCACTGAAAGTGAAGCAAGGGCTACAAAGACCATAGCAAAATGTAGAATCCATGGGAAAATGCTGAACTTTAGGATTTTAAGATATTAAGGTCTAGTCCTTCATACATTTACACTGTCATGCAGACATTATATTTCAGCTGGAATTGCAAAATAGAGAAGAAGGGATGGGGTAACCCTATTAGTATTGAAGGAGGAGCCAAAATCGATTGCAGTCAATCGCCCCACGTTGGCTGTTAAGCCCTGAG
>JAHPZR010014425.1:10000-15000 GCA_019787425.1 Platygyra sinensis | reverse complement strand
AACTGTTTTATCATGTTACATCAGGTTCAAAGGTGATGCGCGATGATGATGATTCGTAACTGTTTTTTATCAGCAGATAGAAAACGGTTATATAGCCAATCAAATTCACGGATTCACAATAGACTACAGTAAATTTATACTAATGACGGATAGCACATTTAGGGGAGGAGTAATGATTTGATTGGTCACTCTTTATTAATGTGTTATTAGCAAAACTTATAGGTAAATTTTAAGCAATAGAATGGCAAGATTCACCCTTAATTTTCGAGGCGTTTTTGTCTGTTTGCTTCTGTTTAGACAAATACGGACAAGCAATGGTTGACAGGATGGACAGTAGTAGATAATGTTGGGAATTAAGCCCCGTTACTGCCTAGGTAGGCCTAGGTAGGCCTAGGTAAATCATTAATATTCAAACTGTCTAGGTACCTGTATACTAATGAAGTGCCTAGGTAAATCATTACTATTCAAACTACCTAGGTAAAAATGGGTTCCTCCATACTAATGTGGATTTCTTGCATACTAATTCGGTATAGGTTTACTAATAAGCGTCGCTCTAGTACAATACAAACAATACACCTGCCCAGACTTGCCCGCTAAAATTAACCCTGATTGGCTCATGAAAAATCTATTAACTGTTCAAAATAAAAGCGCGTTCTCCGTTGAGTACTTTATTCTTGTCACAAACTCCAGTAAACTAATATTTTTGAGCGGATAGCTTCCAAACATGCAAGTCGAATCCACATCTAAACCTATGTTAACCGTGGACGAAGCTAATGAGGACACAATTAGTGCGTTTGAAGAAACTGATGGTGCAGTGGAGTTGAGAATCAAGAACAGCGTATGTCTCGTCATAGACTTGGAGGGGTTCTTTGTGCAAAAGAAATTTCAAGTGCGTGAAATGGGTTATTACTCTTGGGATGAACACTTTGACCGCCATGCTTTCTTCCAGCCAGCAGCACTTAAAAACTTGTCTCACAAGGATAAAAAGACAGTGAATTTTGCAAAACATAACATACACGGACTCACTTATCAGCCCCGTTACCAAGAGAGAGCATATGAGCATGATGAAGTAGATATTGTTTTACTGAGATTATACAGCCAATTCAAGACGGATAAAAGAACTGTGGTAGCCTACAAAGGGGGCCATGTTGAAAAAGACTTATTAAACAAATTGAACATTCCTTGTCTCGATTTAGAAACTTGGGGTTGCCCCAAATACGAACAGTTAAAACAAACGATTGTAGAACCATTAGTGAGTTGTGGTTTCCACTTAAATGATAATATTCACCATTGTCCCATGACCGAGTGTCAGGCGTTTTGGTTATGGTTTCAAACTTACGTCAAGTAAATAATCAGTTTCCACGTCCTGTAATTTTTGGGAAAAATAATATTAAAGTTGGTTAACTTAACACTAGACTCGCCTAAACTTGCCCGTTAATAATTACCCTGATTGGAAAAAATCTCTTATGTGTTAAAATTACAAGCGGGCAGATTTCAAAAGCGTTATCTTTCTCGCAATCGCTTTGCTAGGAAATATTTCGTTCGAGTTCGTGGTTTGGAAAAATCCTGTTCCCTGTTTATCAACATGGCTTTTTTCACTAGCGTTGTTGATCTTCAAGCTGCTTTGAACGCTCGTTTTACTGCCCGTGATTCGGAAACGTTGATAAGCGCAAATTTTTTTTTTTTGAAAGCGTAATAAGGTTCTCTAGCTCTCTTTGAAAACTTTCTCCGATTTTCGAAACGTTAATTTGTCCGGACTCTTTTAACCTCGATTGGTTTAGGTAGAATCTATCATGCTTTTATTCGCAGCTTTGCTGACGAGAGAGAATTAAATTCTTAGCTAAGAACTCGAGTTTTCCGCTCCGTTAGTCACGCACTGAACTCCACTCCCTAGATTTGCATACTGACAAAACTCGAACGGAGAAACCCATGGGACAGCTCTATCATTGAAATGACAACAATAGAAGCTCGGACCACTAATTAATTGTCAATACGCCACAATAAATATTTTTGAACAGCACGTTTCTTGATTATTACTTGTTAATAGCGATATGATTCAATGAATAAAAATACATTTATTGACAACGAAAGCTCCAACAACTACGAAATATACATCTCAGTCATTATAAAAATCTACGATTGCGAATTAAATTGATTTCTATTTGGTCTATGAACCTAATAGACAACACAAAACAACTGTTAAATATTTAAGACCGAGAAAATGAACAAGTGCTTTTCAAAGACGTTTATCGCAATCCATTTTAACTCAGTGTTTACAACTCTCTGAGCTCTAACTCGTCAAGTACTACAGTTTGTTCTTTCTATGCGGGTATGATCCAGTAACAACAATATGACGAATAAATTCAGTCTTTATCTTCACTGGAACATGGTAAATTACCTCCTTTTTGCTTAGCTTGGTTTAAATAGTATTCTTCGTACAACTTGTGATTTGGAGTATAAAGTTTCTTCATCGCGTTTAAAAATTAGCGGGTCTCCTCTGACAGAAATGAAATGTAAGCAACACTTTACCAAGTTCAAATGGGACAGTTTCTCCTCCTCCTCCTCAATTCTATTGTTTTCCCTCCTCCTCCTCCTCCTCCTCCTCCTCAATTCTATGGTTTTCCCTCCTCCTCCTCCTCCTCCTCCTCCTCCTCCTCCTCAATTCTATAGTTTTCCCTCCTCCTCCTCCTCCTTCTCCTCCTCCTCCTCCTCAATTCTATTGTTTTCCCTCCTCCTCCTCCTCCTCAATTCTATTGTTTTCTCTCCTCCTCCTCCTCCTCCTCAATTCTATTGTTTTCCCTCCTCCTCCTCCTCCTCCTCCTCCTCCTCCTCCTCCTCAATTCTATTGTTTTCCCTCCTCCTCCTCCTCCTCAATTCTATTGTTTTCCCTCCTCCTCCTCCTCAATTCTATTGTTTTCCTCCTCCTCCTCCTCCTCCTCCTCCTCCTCCTCCTCAATTCTATTGTTTTCCCTCCTCCTCCTCCTCCTCCTCAATTCTATTGTTTTCCCTCCTCCTCCTCCTCAATTCTATTGTTTTCCCTCCTCCTCCTCCTCCTCCTCCTCCTCCTCCTCAATTCTATTGTTTTCCCTCCTCCTCCTCCTCCTCCTCCTCCTCAATTCTATTGTTTTCCCTCCTCCTCCTCCTCAATTCTATTGTTTTCCCTCCTCCTCCTCCTCCTCAATTCTATTGTTTTCCCTCCTCCTCCTCCTCCTCCTCCTCCTCCTCAATTCTATTGTTTTCCCTCCTCCTCCTCCTCCTCCTCCTCCTCCTCAATTCTATTGTTTTCCCTCCTCCTCCTCCTCCTCCTCAATTCTATTGTTTTCCCTCCTCCTCCTCCTCCTCCTCCTCCTCCTCCTCCTCAATTCTATTGTTTTCCCTCCTCCTCCTCCTCAATTCTATTGTTTTCCCTCCTCCTCCTCCTCCTCCTAAACACAGGAGAAACTGTCCCATTTGAACTTGGTAAAGTGTTGCTTACACTTCATTTCTGTCAGAGGAGACCCGCTAATTTTTAAACGCGATGAAGAAACTTTATACTCCAAATCACAAGTTGTACGAAGAATACTATTTAAACCAAGCTAAGCAAAAAGGAGGTAATTTACCATGTTCCCAGTGAAGATAAAGACTGAATTTATTCGTCATATTGTTGTTACTGGATCATGCCCGCATAGAAAGAACAAACTGTAGTACTTGACGAGTTAGAGCTCAGAGAGTTGTAAACACTGAGTTAAAATGGATTGCGATAAACGTCTTTGAAAAGCACTTGTTCATTTTCTCGGTCTTAAATATTTAACAGTTGTTTTGTGTTGTCTATTAGGTTCATAGACCAAATAGAAATCAATTTAATTCGCAATCGTAGATTTTTATAATGACTGAGATGTATATTTCGTAGTTGTTGGAGCTTTCGTTGTCAATAAATGTATTTTTTATTCATTGAATCATATCGCTATTAACAAGTAATAATCAAGAAACGTGCTGTTCAAAAATATTTATTGTGGCGTATTGACAATTAATTAGTGGTCCGAGCTTCTATTGTTGTCATTTCAATGATAGAGCTGTCCCATGGGTTTCTCCGTTCGAGTTTTGTCAGTATGCAAATCTAGGGAGTGGAGTTCAGTGCGTGACTAACGGAGCGGAAAACTCGAGTTCTTAGCTAAGAATTTAATTCTCTCTCGTCAGCAAAGCTGCGAATAAAAGCATGATAGATTCTACCTAAACCAATCGAGGTTAAAAGAGTCCGGACAAATTAACGTTTCGAAAATCGGAGAAAGTTTTCAAAGAGAGCTAGAGAACCTTATTACGCTTTCAAAAAAAAAAAATTTGCGCTTATCAACGTTTCCGAATCACGGGCAGTAAAACGAGCGTTCAAAGCAGCTTGAAGATCAACAACGCTAGTGAAAAAAGCCATGTTGATAAACAGGGAACAGGATTTTTCCAAACCACGAACTCGAACGAAATATTTCCTAGCAAAGCGATTGCGAGAAAGATAACGCTTTTGAAATCTGCCCGCTTGTAATTTTAACACATAAGAGATTTTTTCCAATCAGGGTAATTATTAACGGGCAAGTTTAGGCGAGTCTAGTGTTAAGTTAACCAACTTTAATATTATTTTTCCCAAAAATTACAGGACGTGGAAACTGATTATTTACTTGACGTAAGTTTGAAACCATAACCAAAACGCCTGACACTCGGTCATGGGACAATGGTGAATATTATCATTTAAGTGGAAACCACAACTCGCTAATGGTTCTACAATCGTTTGTTTTAACTGTTCGTATTTGGGGCAACCCCAAGTTTCTAAATCGAGACAAGGAATGTTCAATTTGTTTAATAAGTCTTTTTCAACATGGCCCCCTTTGTAGGCTACCACAGTTCTTTTATCCGTCTTGAATTGGCTGTATAATCTCAGTAAAACAATATCTACTTCATCATGCTCATATGCTCTCTCTTGGTAACGGGGCTGATAAGTGAGTCCGTGTATGTTATGTTTTGCAAAATTCACT